>PVKS010005998.1:0-81406 GCA_004027875.1 Aplodontia rufa
CTGCCCTGAGAAGCACTCTGCACCAGCACTGTGTTGTGATTCAAGTTAACGACCTGGAACCTGCATGAGCCTGGCCAACTGCCCTGAGAAGCACTCTGCACCAGCACTGCCATGATTCAAGTTAACGACCTGGAACCTGCATGAGCCTGGCCAGCTGCCCTGGGAAGCACTTGCTGGGCTCAGTCTCACTTCGTCCTCCTAGTCCACGAGGCAGAGCTCCATATACCCCATTTTATAGATGAGGACCTCCCTCCAAAACAGCGACTAGCTTGCTGCAGGACACACAGTGAGAGGTTGAGCCAGGATCCACTCACAGCCCCTCTTCCCAGCCTGCTCCGCCTGCTTGCACACTGCAGCTAACTCCAGGGTCCCTGCTCGGCTGGCAGGGACTGGATTAGGTTGAGGATTGTTGGTGTGGAGAGCACTTCCTTTTTCTTTCTTTCATTTTTTTTTTAAAAGAGAGGGGCACTGAGAGAGAGAAAAAAGAGAGGATTAACTTTATTTAGTTTGTCATGTGGCTTTCGTTGCTCCGATACTTCCTTGTGTACGTGGTGCTGGGGTTGGAACTTGTGTCCTTGCCCATGCTAGGCAAGCACTGTAACTGCTAAGCCACTGCTCCAGCCCCACTTTTCTTAAATATGAAGATGATAATCAGCATATATGAGGACTAAGTTAAGCAGGCTGCCGTCAGATGTGACTGCCCAGTGGCAACCCATCGTCCATCTATGCGCCAACATGCATTCAATTTCTTGGTGCTTGGAAAACAGGAAGATGGTCACTGATCCTGAGGGATGTCCCATCTGGAAGAGGGAAAGACACACAGTGACTTCTGATGCAGCATGCTGTGTCTGTCTTGGAGATCCAGGGCCCTAGGGCTCCAGGGCTGGAAGGTTACAGTGGAGGAAGGTGGGCTGTCACCTTATAGGGTCACTAGCTGGGGTAAAGGCAGAGGAAGTCAGGAGAGGGGGCAACATGGAGAGAACAGTAGGAGGTGAGGCCAGGTGGCCTCCAGAGCCAGGAGAAGAGACAGATTGCTGGGTGGCAGAAAGCTCCCAGCTGCGGTTCACAGGAAGCCCAGCCACTCTCTTCCTGGCTCTCCATGACATCCCCACCTCCTCATGCCCATGTCCCTGTACGTCCTTCAGCATGTTAGTCTCTTGCATCCCAAAAGTCTTAATTAAAAGTCCTTTAAAAACAGTCAAAAAAGGAAAACACCCCAACAGAAAAACGGACAAAAGATGTGAACAAGCAATTCACAGAATACACCCTGCCAACGAACATGCGGAAAATGTTCAGCTCACTCGCAATCCGGGAAGCGACATGGCAGATCTGTAAACTCGTAATTGGGAAAATGTCATTCGTCAGTGGTGGAAATGAAGTCTGGAGTCCCTTCTGAAGAGCAATTTGGCAATATGTCTTAAGATTCTGGGGCTGGAGCGGTGGCTCAGCTGTTTCAGCGCTTACCTGGCAAGCATGAGGACCTGGGTTCAAACCCCAGCACCACGTACACAACTAAGTGTTGGAGCAACTAGGACCATGTGAATAACTAAATAAAGTTGTTTCTCTCTTTCTCTATCTCTCTCACTGTCCCTCTCTCTTTAAAAAAAAAAAAGATTTTTCACATTTTGAGAATTTAGCTTAAGGAAATAATAAAGCAGTTCTAAATTGATCTCATTTAGGAGCCAAACCTGAGCCTTAAAGAAATGCAAAGACTTCAATACTTGACAAAGGCTATTCATGGCATGGGGTGTGGAAGCTAAAATTCAGAAGCAATGTAGATTATCAGCATTAAGGGATTGATTAGATTAATTATGAGGTAGACAGGCAGCTGTGTTGCCCTTAAAATAATGTCTAAGAAAACATTAAATGACCTGCCTATTGATGTTACTTTTTAGACAAAAGTATATTTATGAAAGTGTATGTATCTTCACATATGCAAAATGTAACTTTATTTTCATAAAATAAATCTCTTTATACATATGTATTACATATGTATACACATGTATCAGACATGCTATAGACATACTATTCACATATAATTGTGTATGATGGATCATTTTCATATGCACATCCCATATATATATGCCATATATACACACTATATATATTACCATATACATATGATGTCTACATTTTTTAAAGAGAAAGAGAGGACAGTGAGAGAAAGAGAGAACCAATTTTATTTAGTTTTCCATGTGGCTTTCATTGCTCCGACACTTCATTGTGCATGTGGTGCTGGGGTTCAAACCTGCATCCTTGTGCATGCCAAGCAAGCACCATATCCTCTGAGCTACCACTCCAGCCTCTGATACATACATTTTGATACAAATACCATATATGCCCTATACGTAATTTATATATATAAACATAGTTAATGCATATTTCTACTACATGTGTACTAATAATGATTACTATTGAATGACAAATTAACTTATTTTTTTCTTGCCTACTCTTCTTTCTATATTCTACAACAAACTCATGTTTTTGAGTTGTGTTTTTTTTTTCTAAAGACAGTGAGAGAGAGAATGAGAGAACTAATTTTATTTATTTCTTCATCTGGTCTTAGTTCTTCTGGTGCTTAATTGTGTATGTGGTGTTGGATTTGAACCCAGGTCCTCGTGCATGCTGGGTGAGGATGTCCACCTCCACACACTGCGGAACATTCTTCAGGACACCCTCACCTCTTAGCCTCCCCTCCCTGCTCTTCCTGGAGCTTCACTGTCTCTTGCCAGTTATGACAGCACTCCACCCTCTCCGTCCTTCCCCTTCTCAGCCACCACCAACCCTGCAGCTTCTCCAGTGTGGAAGCCACCTGCCTTCCCCTCTTTCCTAGCCTGCTGAAAGCCTGCTCATAGCCTCCCCTTACTGAGGAACCAAGCACACCTGCAGTGGCAGTCCTAGGAGTCCTCCAGGTTCTGACCCGGTCCACAGCTGTGACCTCATCCCAAGTGTGGGTAAAGGTGTCCACCCCAGACCCTCGCAGCTCAATGTTGCTGCTTACTCAGCTTCTCCGTGCCTCCATTTCCCCTTCTGTACCTACTTCATGCAAAATCCTGGGATCAGCGCCTGGCACCTGGGAAGCACACAACAGAGGGTCGCCAACTCTGATCCTCTAGAATGCTTGCACATTTACTATTGGTGGTAAAGGAAGAGGACCAACCAGCAAGACTTTGTGGGCTTGTAATTTGGTCATTAGCTGGAATGCAAAGCTGTTTACTAGAACACAGAAGTCCCCAGGGACTGGGCTGGGTGAGTTTTGTTTTAGACTCACTGAGGCGTCTGGTGGACAGGACTGGAGCTTGGGAAAGGTGAGCGGCTCGGAGACCATGTGGGGTGATCAGACAGGCAATGATGGCAGCAGCCAGGTGGGCCAGATTATCCAAGGGAATGTTGGAGAACAGCGACATTGGAAGAATCCTGTGAAAGAAAAGAAACCCACCAAAAAATTAAGAGGAAATGTTCTGAAGGGGGAACCCAGGAGGGTGTGGTTCCAGAAGCAAGAAAAACGGGCGTCAAGGAGAAAACACCAGTGGGTGAAGAGCCGCATGGGGATGGGACCAGGCCAGCACACGCTGCTGCAGTTGCTGTGACTGGGTGCCACCCGGATTCCGAGCTTGTCCTTATCAACCCTATAGTCCTTACTGAGGTGGAATCTAGCACGCACACCTCAGGATGGCGCCTGTCACATAATCAAGGTGTTTTGTCATTGTTTGGGGGAGGTTTCCTTACTTTAACTGCAACTTTCCTAAAAGTCCTATCTGTGGGGCACGGTGGCACGTGGCTGTAATCCCAGAGGCTGAGCCAGGAGGATGGAGAATTCAAAGCCAGCCGTGGTGACTTAGCAAGGCCCTAAGCAGCTGAACAAGACCCTGCCTCAAAATACAATATAAAAAGTGCTGGGGATGTGACTCAGTAGGTAAGTGCCCCCAGGTTCAATCCCTAATACCAAAAATGTTAATTAATTAAAAGACCTGTCTGAGCCACCTTGAATAGGCCACCCAGGCGCCTCCACCCCTGGAGCTCGGATCACACTCCTCTGCATTCCCTTCTTTGGAGAGCACCAAAGGCCCCACAAGGTCCTGGCTACATCCCTGTTTATCTTGTGAGGCCTGTGCCGGCTACACTAAGTGACATTTCTGGACAAACTCTGGGTACTTACACAAGGTTGGTGCCGGCTCACCATGCGCTAAAGACACGGTCAGGACCCTTAGGAGCTGGCTTGGAAGACAGCCAGTACCCAGAGCTCCTCCCATTTGGAAGACTTCCCCTTAGTCATTCTGATGGGGACAGATGGCTTTCTTTCACTCATATTCAGCTGCGGCTGCCGCCTCATCCCACGCCTGGGTACGCTTGGAGTTGAGGCATGGACCTCTGCAAACCCCTCACGGAGACGGATCGCTGGCCCTCTCTGGATGACACCCAGCCCCACGTCACCCTTGCAGTGAAGGGGCCGGACTGAGAGAGGCCAGATCTGCTTCACTCCCTGCCCGCAAACAGGGCATCACCCTCCACGGCACCTCCACTGTCTCTCCAGATCGAAAGCAGTTCTCCAAAGAGTTGTTTTTTATTTTTTTTTTTAATGGAACACAAAACTTGTTCTTTACCAAGCTAGAGCAGGGAAGCCATGTGCTTCTTATAAAGCTGATTGCAGCCACCAGACAGAAGAAGTCAGAGGTCACACTGCAGGGCAGACTCCATCAGTGCTCCGGGTTGGGAAACGTTTCCTATTACACTCATTAAAAGTTCAGTACCACTAGATAAAAATCTTGAGAAAGGGCATACGTGTTGCTAAATTAGCTCTAAAAGAGGACAACTGAATGTAAAATAAATCTGGGTCAGACGTGAGCTCAAATTACCTGCCCCTGATTTCCAGAAAGAGGTGGCTGCACGGGTATAAGAGGGACTCATCTCACAGCCACGGAGCACCCGAGGATGAGGAGGGTGGCATCTTCCCAGCATTACGAGAATTAGAACAGCTTGCTTGCAAGCTGTGAGGCCCTCCATGACCTCTCATGTCTTGTGACCTGCCCCCCTCCAGATTTCTAGCCCCCAGATGAGTCAGTCTCCACCATCGCTTCGACCCTCGTTGATTCCTTCGATGACTACCAACCAAGGCCAGGCCTCTGCTCCACTCCAGGCATCAAAAAGACAGTGCCTGCTTCGTGGAACTAGGTCTGTTACAGAGGGGTAGAAACAAAACAGTCTCCAAAACTCCAGACAAAATGTTTTAAAGTCATCCAGAACTTTCCTCAGAAGTGAATAATAGCAACTACATTTCAGTAAAGATTCTTCCCATGTTTTCCACACTTATATACAGAAGGTTAGTGGTGGTTCTGAAAATTAAACACGCATCCAATGGATAGCCTCTTTGTTCAGCCATACTATTTGTTGTAAGTTATCAAATGTTCATTTGCTAGAGCATTCTTTGGTCTTTGCTTTTTATTTCTTGTGGTTCTGGGATAGTATCCTGGCCTCTTGTAGGCTCGGCAAGCTCCCTACCCTGAGTGGCACCCAGCCTGCAAGAGCTTTTCTAACGGCTTCATGTCTCCAATTATTTTCCGGTGTTTTCATTCAACAGTCGGTAAAGAACAGTTTCTTTTCAAGCTACTCCAGAGTGAGAGAGAGCCTTTGTTAGGCTCTACAAAAGCCAGAGAGAGAGAAAAAGGAAGACCGGTTGCACAGGATGCCCTGGAGCTCTGGCGGAGTGTTGGAGAGACTTTTCTGGGGACAGTTGGAGAGGACTGTGACCTTCCCCGAATTAGATTGAAGGGGTGACATTCAAGCCAAAACCAGGAAAACTGCTAGAAGATGGAATTGTTTTTTCCTTTCTGCTACATCGTCCTCCCTCTGGAAACCCTGGGCAGCTCTAAGCCTTCCAGCACCTGTGCCCTGCCCATTAGGTCTGCTCAGACGGAAAGGTCCGCCACCCCCACACACAGATGCCCAAGTCCTCTCCTACCGTCCGCAACAAGATATCGCTGACCTTTTGCTGGGGCATCCAATAACAATTCAAAATGACCATAGCTTCCACTCTGGAGGAGCAGATAAATCCAAACAGAGCCACATGAGGGTAAAGTTAGTAGAGTGCTCTAAAAATAAAGCATCGAGAAGCCAGAGAATCCTCCGAGCGTGGATAGAGAACAGTGGAGAATGGGCAAGCTCGGATCTTCCTGGCCCACACAAATCCTCTTCTCAAATCCCCATGCGTTGATGAAAGGACCCAATTGCAGAAATGTCTCTGAGTCTACACAGCTGCTTCCAAAGCCATCCCACCCAACACAACTAAGACGCCTGGTCCACTCCCGGCAGAAAAGCGAGTCCCCGGAGGTGCCCATCGAGGCTCACAGCTCTGGAACACAGGCGTGCGGCCGGGAGGTGCAGAAGTGTGCTCCGTGTGCCTGAGGTCAGGTCCAAGCTGTCGCACGGGCTAGAAGGCCACAGAAGCACGTTCTGCTGCAGTCTGTGGCTGGAAAGAAACTGGGTAATCTGATGTCAATGAACCAGAACAGAAATAGCCCACATGCCCAGGGAAGGAGAATGTTCAGACACAATGTGGTGTGTGCACATGATGGAAGTCTCCTCACCACGAAAGGGAAAGACATCCTGAAACACGACGCACGGTGAACCTGGAAAACAAGCTACGTGAGGCAAGGCAACGTGAAAGGACGAATGGCTCTCGATGCCGTTTTATACGGAAGTGGTGCCTGGAGCATTGGGATTCCTGGAGACAGCAAGTCCAGCGGGGATTTCCAGGGCCTGGGAGAAAGGTAAGCCGCTAATTAGCTGGCAGAGGCGCAGACTGCCGCTGGAGAGGATGAGAAAGCTCTGGAGATGGACGGTGGCGGTGGGTACACAGCGATGCCAACGTCCCCCATGCCACCGAACTCCACACTTGAAAATGGCTAACATGGTAACTTTTATGTCCTGTGTATTGTTTTAAATGGGCAAGAGAGAGAGAGAGAAAGAAGAGAGAGAGACACAATTTTTTATTTAGTTTTTCATGTGGCTTTCATTGCACCAAGACTTCACTGTGGATGTGGTGCCGGGGTTTGAACTCGCGTACTTGTGCATGCCAGGCAAGCACCATAACCTCCCAGCCACCGCTGCAGCCCTGTCCTGTGTATTTTACCAGAGTGAAAAAGAAACCCACCCCAAAACAGCAGAAAGCAGCTAGCAGTGACGAAGCCAGCTGGCCACTGCCAGAGCCTCAGAGAACCAACACTCAGAGCCTGAGGCAGAGCTCAGCACAGCTCAGGAGGCCTTCAGAAGAAGCCTCCACACACCTAGAAGCCCCTAGGTGTGAATCCTTTGCAGTGTGGGCACCAGGCTCAAGGACAGATTGTGACTTCAGCTCTTCATAGAAGTAAAGTTTCTTGTGTAGTTTGGGCTTGTCTCAGAGAAGGTCTCACGGCTACTGAATGCCCTTGGGAGCCCTAATGTGTCTGAAATGCTTTCTGACAGCCATGTGGTAACACAGCACTCACCAGCGGGGAGGGCTTCTGAGAAAGCGAAGGTAACTGTCCAAAGTGCAGTCCCTGATGGATCCTTCCAAATCCATGTCATTTACTCGGGGGCAGTAGACAGGCACCGCAGAACATGACTTTACTGTTTCTTCAAGGCTCAAAGTCACAATTAGGCCACAGGAAGAGAAATACAAGGTGCAGGGTGTCTGCAGACTCCAGGCCCTAACCACGGTCATACCTGTGCTTTGAAATTCACTGAATGAAGGAAGCAGCCCATGCTTCCTGGAAAATGAATTGACTTCTTACCCTTCACCCACTTTTTATAAAGCTGAACTGGGGAAACATAGAGCGCTAAACACTCACATTAAAAAACTTTAAAGGGGGTTGGACAGTGGCTCAGTGGTTATGGTACTTGCCTGGAGTGCACAAGGATGCAGGTTCAAAGCCCAGCACCACACACACAATGAAGTGTGGAGCAACAAAAGCCATGTGCAATACTAAATAAAAATTGATTCTCTCTCCCTCTCTCTCTCTCTCTCTCACTGTCCTCCTCTCTTTTGGAATAAAAACAATTTAAAGACCTTGATTAATAACCCAAGCTTCTACTTTAAGAATCCAGAAAAAAAGAAGAGGAAAATAAATCCAAACCAAGCAGAAGAAAATAGTAAATGTAAGAATAGAAAACAGTAAAATTGAAAACATGAAAATAATAAGGAAAAATCAATGAAGAAAACGAATTTTTAAAAAGATCAATGAAACTCATCTTGACAGAGTGACAAGAAACAGCACGTCAGAATGACAGAAGCATTTTTACTAACATCAATTCCACGGTGCAGATGAAATGAACCGGTTGAAAATCAACTGCCAAAATTCACCCACGTCTTATAACATTAAGTAATTTGAATTTATCACTCAAAATTTTTCATGAAAGGAACCTCCAGGCCCAGATGGTTTCATTGGTGACCTCCATCAAATATTAAAAATGATAATACCAGGGGCTGGAGCGGTGGCTCAGCAATTACAGTGCTTGCCTGGCATGCGCAAGAATGTGGATTCAAACCCCAGCACCACATACGCAACGAAGTGTCAGAGCAAAGAAAGCCACATGAAAAACTAAATAAAATTGATTCTCTCTTTCTCTCTCTCTCTTCCTCTCTCTCTTTAAAAAAATAAATAACATCTGAGTTATGGCGTCTTACAGCACAATAACTCAAATTGGAACACCAACCTAAACGTAGAATATAAAACAAGCATCCTTTACAATGAAACACGAGGGTGGCAATGACCAGGGGTGGGCAGAGAGTTCTGGACATGATGCCAGCTCTCACCCATAAATGAAAAACATCAATCCATTGGACTTCGTCAAAATTAAAACACTTTGACCTGTTAAAGCCATGTTAAAAAGAATGAAACAACGAACTACGGTCTCAGAGTTAATATTTTCCAGGAGATATGAAGAACACATGATGTCATCAAAAAGTGGGCCACAGGGGCTGGAGCGGTGGCTCAGCGGTTTCGGCGCTTGCCTGGCAACCACGAGGACCCGGGTTCAAACCCCAGCACCATGTACACAACTAAGTGTGGGAGCAACGAAGGCCATGTGAAAAACTAAATAAAGTTGTTTCTCTCTTTCTCTGTCTCTCTCTCACTGTCCCTCGCTCTTTTAAAAACAAAAAGTGGGCCACAGACTTGAGTGGGTGCTTTCTAGAATGAGAGTTGCAAATGGGCACATCTTTAGCCATCAGGGAACATGAATCAAAACCCAGTGGAGGGCTGGGTAAGCAACTCAGTGGCAGAGTGCTGGCCTAGGGTGCACAGGGCTCTGGGTTCAATCTCTGATACAGGGGTGGGAGGGACATGTCCATGGAATAACACACCTGTTGGGATAGCTAAAGTAAAGTTACTGACAAAGCCAGCCAAGAGCACTGACAAGGACACAGAGCAACTGGGCTCTTGAACTCTTCTGCTGGGCATGTAAAACGGTATAGCCACACCTGGAAAGAGTTTGAAAGCCTCTTAGGAACTTGCATTTAATACATACATAGGATCTAGTGATTGTACTCCTAAGTATTTGCCATGGAGAAATGAAAAGGAATGATCACACAAAAGCGTACACACAGAAGTTTACAGCAGCTGTGTTTAGAACTGCCAAAAACCGGAAACAACCCCAAGTCCAGTAGAGATGCTGGCACCACCACGATGGAGAGCAACCAGAAACAGAAAGAAACAACTTAGTGGTGTACACAGCACCGAGGAAGACCTCACAGACAGTGTGCTGAGTGAAGGAAGCCAGACTCAAAAGGTCACCTTCCATCTGTCATGCCACCACAGGGGGAGCAACGGTGACAGTGGACCCCTGTGGCTCAGAGGGAGAGAGGAACAGCACAGTGCCTGGGAGCAGGGTCTGGGGGGGCTCAGTTGATTCTGAACACTGGGGGCTTCCATGAGCCTAAACTTCACACAGCTGGACACACACGAAAAGAAACGCACGATTCTGTCGTACGTTCATGTGAAAGATTATCTTTACAAGCGTAAACAGGGCTCTTCCTTTTACAAAATGGACCTCAGACTCAACTGCTGAGACTCTCTCAAACTCAGCTGCCTCCTAGATCAAGCGGCCCCTGCACACTCTCATTTTCTGTGCCCTTTGGTATTTGCCAGAATCCCAAATATTCTCTTATGTTAGCATTTACAGCAGTCCAAGACCAGGACCAGGACCAACATTGCTGTGGATGCTGAAGTGCTTGCAGTGGAGATCTCTACGTATGTACATTCAACCCCAGTCATCATTCTTGGCCCTTTATAAACACACGTCACAACCACACCTGCGTATGAAGTCTTTGCTGTCAAAAGTGTATTTTAAAGTTCTTCCTTATGCTTTAATCCAGACTCACTGAGCTAACGGACGTGCGAATGACGGTCAGAGTTCCTGTCTACCTATGGCCAGCTATTGATGGGCATTTCACCCTGGAGCTTATCCTGCCAGGTGCCGAAACAGTGACAGAGAGTGGCTAAACTCCTGCAGCTTCATCTTCTTTCCCTCCTTCTTTAAAACTTCGATGCAGTCGTAGCCCGGGAGGCCGCTTTTTCTCATTTCACAAGTGTGCATTGTATATTCAAGGGCAATTAAGTTGCTAATAGTCAGCTATTTCCAAAGTCGCCTGCTGCAGATGATGATATATTATGGAGCATCTGATGCCAGAAATGTAACTGGAAAAAGGAGGCTACGTTCCTGCTACCTCTTGTTAATAAAAGAATGCAGCATAGCTGAAATGAAGAGCTGAAGTTTTGTACCAAGTGTTTTATGTTGAACTTGCTGTACGATCAGGCGTTGCCATGCGAACCAGCTTATGATGCACGGGGGAAAAGAAACGAGACCAACATATTTTTTTCCATTTCGTCCTACCAAATATTCTGCCTCTTTCCCTGCAAATTTCTTGTGAAACACTTAGGTGAGATAAGACTCTCTCCTTACCCCAGATAGAAATGTTTTAGCTCATTAAGTCCTTTCTTCCAGAATGCTAATTCTGTGCTTGGCTGCTGCTTTATTACAGATAAGAGAATAATTCAAAATTAAAAGACGTGAAATGGAGCTCTTTTAAGCTATCACTCAGACCATTTGAGGGGAAAAATACTCTTATCAAATGGGATTTTTTAATGATAAAATGGACACAAACATTTGTTCAAAGTTCCGAGAGCTCGGTTTTACCCTATTTTCTGAACAGCACTTAATGTGTAATGTAAATAGCTTTTCGGATCCTGAAGGCTGCCCGTTCCAGGGGCAGCAGCTGGCGGCTGCTCCCTGGCTACCTGTCTGGCTGTCCTCAGGACTAGGTGGCTCCCCCTGCTGGCCTGAAGGCACATTGCGGGACTGCGCTCACCTGAGACCAAGCAGCTCAGGTCAGGATCCTGGCACAACTCTCTCCAGTGCTGCTATTGAAGTGGGAGTTTTCACTCTTTTTGATTTCGGTAGCTGGTTGTTAGGAAGAATTTGGTGTGAACTTTTGCCAGGATATAGAGCAAGTGTCATCCAAGGCTGGCATAAAGTCTCCAAGGCGCTTGCCCCTGAGCCCCTCTTCCCGCCCCACTCTTCTCCCTAAGGCTTCAGACACAGAGCCCCATTTGGGTGGCAGGCACAGTAGGATCAAGAGAGTCCACTTTCAGAGACCTCAGTGTGAAAAGTGGAACAAAAGCCTTTTCCTGCAAAGACTTTTCCAGCGTCTTCGCACGCGTTGAGCAGCCCCGCACCCCCCAGAGCAGCTGAACGGCTCTGACAGGAGCCAGCCGAGCAAGCCCCCTGTCTCCCCCAAGGCCAGCCCCGGTTATGGGGCAGACCACAAGGGGCCATCCCTTGGCCTGCAGCAGAAGCGCAGGCTGTGCAGCAGATTTCTTTTGTCCCCCAATATTATGCAAATAAGCAAATCAAATTAAGTACCTGAGATTTTTTTTTTAATTAAGGATTTTGATTAGACGCGGATCTGTTGTAGGCAGAAGAAGAAATTTTATTCCAAAACCCCAGACACCGGGCTTTTCTGTAGGTCTCCAATCAGGGCACATCTCCCAGAACTGCGGGAAGCTCTTCTCTAGATTCAGGTGGGTGGGCACCTGGGACACCAGGGCAGGAATTGAGCCTGAAAATAACAGGGGAGAGAGAAAATTCCGTGAGCTCTTAAAAATCAAATGCAGCTACCTGACCTCTGTGACTTTTTTGTTTTAAAGAGAGCAAGGGACTGTAAAATAGAGGATCAGTTTTTATTTAGTTTTTAATGTGGTTTTCATTGCTCTGACACTTCATTGTGTACATGGTGCTGGTGTTCAAGCCCATGTCCTCGTGCATGCCAGGCAAGTGCCATAACCACTGAGCCACCACTCCAGCCCCACCCTCTGATCTTTTGTGTGCAGCATAAATTAAAAAAACAAGCTATATATAGTCCATATTTATCAAAAAGTGGTTCACTCCATCTCATATCCTGGAATGGAACATTGGAAGCCCCTAAACTACCTATCAAGACCAGAGCACAGAAGAATGTTCTAGCTGGAGAGTGTGACCATTCTATCAGGAAGCATTTTACCTTCTACCCCGTTCAAAGGTGTTTAGCGCCTACAAGAAAAAACGTATAGGGCGTGGGACTTACGGCCTCTGATACAGAAGCCAAAATAATCCTTTTCAAGTAACCAGCACCGGCTTTCATCTTGCGTGTGTGGTGCAGTGCCAAGCACCTCATCGGTACCATCTGGTTTGAGTGTTCCCACAATCCTGTAAGGTGGGGATGACAATCTTCAGCTGAGTCCCACTCTGTGGAGTGGGAGAAACTGAGGCCCAGAGCAGGTCTTGAGCAGCATCGGGAAGCTGAAGCCCAGCACTAGCACAGTGCCTGACCCTTGGTGGGCATGCAGTAAACCCTTGGTCAGCAAGTGGCGGAGGGGTGAATGGGGAGGAGACCCTCAGCTTCTGAGCCCTCCTCTGATGAGGCCAAGTGGGTGCATAAGTCCATGTGAGGCTCCACATCAGCAGAAGGACAAGGAGCACCCGGATGGCTGTGGTATGTTTGTCAAGCTGGTCCCATGACCCAGTCCCTCTTCTTGCTGTGATAGGAGCTTTGCTTGCGGGGGATTCCAGGGGGAGTTCAGGGTTATGGAATTGGACCAACCAAGTCCTGTGGCTGGGTAGAGCCAACCAAATGCTCCTAAGCTTAATATCTCCGTGAAGTGCCACGTCACAACCTCAAGACACTCAGGGTCAACTCGTTGTTTGCCAGAAGCCCCAGCTGATCAGGTGTGGAGCCAGCTGAATCCCCCTGAGACTGGCTCATCAAGTCACCTCACCCCTCACACCGGCCACAGTAGGGCTTTGGTTGTAGAAATGCAATGTGGTTCTTATTCCATGCAGAGGAGATTAGAGGGGGAACAAGTGCATGGGAAAATGTGATGTCAACAAAGATAAATGACAAAAATAGAAAAGGAACTTGTTCATAGTATGCCTAATAATGGCTTTATCTCAAAAATAAAAACTGACACCAGTTCATTCTCTACCCGACCAACTAAAAAATACAAATTTGAACATAAAAGAGATACAAGTGGGTGATAGATACTCCAAAATATGCTCAACCTTCCTAATAACCAATTAAAGATAAATTAAAATAATGAGATACCATTTTCACTTACCCAGTTGGATCTTGTCAAAGATCCAAGACTGATACAGCCCAGTATGGACTCGGGTATTAAAAAAGAAGATACTTCTACATTACCGGAGGAAACATGAAGTGGAAGAACCTTTTAAGGTGGTAATTTGGAAACATGACACAGGCAATTAAAATCTCAACTGCTTTGGACAAACAATTGGAAATACACCACAAAGGAACAAGAGAATCGGGATGTTCACTGCCATCTGCTCCTAAAAGGAAAAGTGGTGTTTTAGCTTTTCACCACTGCGACCAAAAGACCTGACAAGAACCATTAGAGGAGGAAACGTTTATTTGGAGTTCACAGTTTCAGAGGTTCGGTCCATAATCATCTGACCCCGGGTTGGAGATTTAGCTCAGTGGCAGAGCGTTTACCTAGCATGCACAAGGCCCGGAGTTCGATCCTCGGCCCTGAAAAAAAATTAAAAATAATCATCTGACCCCATTGCTCAGGGCCCAAATGAGGCAGAACATCAGGGCACTGCTTTCCTAGCAGTTCAGGAAGCAGAGAGAGCTCTGCCCAGGGACAAAATGTGACCCCCAAAGTCACAGCCCAGAGACCCAACACCTCCAGCCACACCCTACCTGCCTTTAGTTACTGCCCAGTTAATCTGCGCACCAACAGTAGATGGAGCGTGCGGATGAGGTTTAGGCTCTCGTCACCCAATCGTTCCGCCTCTAACCTTGCTTGCACTATCTTACACCTGAGTTTTAGACGGACACCTCACAGCTAAACCATAACTGGAAACTAAGCATTTAACCATGGAGTGTAGATCAATAAATATGGTAGAATTCGGTTGTGCTTTAAGAATGAAGATATACACTTCTCTCTTTATGTATCTATCTCATGGAGAGACATCTGAGATCATTTTGACAAACAAAAGATATAGCACACAGCACAAGTGACCCAGGCATTTTTTAGGAACAATAAAGGACCCAGAAGAAAGGCAAGGGGACAGGAGGAGGGAGATAGAGGGATGTGGAGGGGGTGGATACTGAACAAATTGTATTGCTGAATTTTGTGCATCTAGGAATATGTGACAACTAATCCCAACATTATGTTAAACTATAATGCACTAATAAAAATACATTAAAAAAGAGTGACCCAGGCAGACATCCAGAGTCTATAAATTGCTCCACTTAGTGACAACAACCTGTGCCCAGTGAGACGGTGACAGGTGATTTTCACTTCTATGTAATTTCAGATGTTGTCTGACAACTTTAATAATCATGTATTAATTTCATGATCATTGAATAATGAAGCTCTTTTAATTTTGTTTAAAAAAATACAATGTGTGAGAGTAGCCACCGGCTGCCCAGTGACTTCGGCACAGCCTCTACATTGCCAGATAATTGTTTTAATTAACAAAGGAAGTGCATTCATTTCCTAGCGTTATTACTTACGGTACCTAATGCATGTTGTAAAAAAAAAAATTGAAACAGGAAAAGAAAAAACTGAGATGAACTATACATTAAAATGAAGCAGAAAAAATTGTATTCCAAGGAGACATAAAAATGAGCTACTCGTAAACTAAAGATATGAGATGATAGGAGGCCATCATGAAGGTGTCCCATGACAGGGCGGAAGGCCCTGTGTACCGGAGCCATGGATAGCAGTGACAAGAACACAGACATAGGCACAGAACAAACGGGAACTCAGAAGAGAGGAAAATTAATTTAGATCCCCAGCTATCACTCTACACCCAAATAAATTCCACAGGAGCTAAAGATATAAAAAATAAATCCTGAAGTTATGAAAAGAAAACATGGGTAAATATTTTTGTACTCTTGGAGTAGAAAAAGGTCTTTTTAATCATAATGCCATGACAGAAAAGATGGATAGGCTTTTCTATAAAACATTAAGAAATTACAGGAAAGAAAACTTTGTATAGAAAAACACGCTTTCAATGAAGATAAAAGTAGAAAAATATACTTTAATGACATGCCTTATAATAGTTTTACCTCACAATATAAAAAGCTCATACAAATCAATAATAATTGATAATAGGTATGACCAGAATATTAACCACAAAAATATGAATGGCCAATAAACATATGAAGAGCCAAAATTGAAGAAATGCAAATGGATGTGGACAAGACCCTTTTAGGCCTGGGAAATAGACTGAAGTTTATGTTAGGCTTCGGACAAATGTGCCTGGGTCCCAATCCGGCTTCACCGAGTGTTAGATAAGCTGCAAATTCCAGCGGATCTCATCGGCACAAGTTAACTGTACTGTGCAAGCTGTCATTTCTTCAGTAAGGTGGGGATCAAAGCAGAGTTCACACGAGAGGCCAGGTGGGACTGGGTTTGCTCTCCCCTGTTGCTGTAACCGGTCACCACAAACCTAGAGGCTTACAGTCGAATCAACTGTCTTATAGTGGTGCCTGTCAAAAGTCTGAAATCAGTCTCCCGGTGTTCAAATCAAGGAGTCAGCAACCTGTGCTCCTCTTGGAGGCCGCAGGGAGAACCTGTCTCCTTGTCCTTTCCCGCTTCCGGAGGTGTGCACGTCTTTACCTGTCCCTCCATCTTCCAAGCACCTATCCATCTCTCTCCTTCCCTCTTCCTCCCTCCAAGGACCCTTGTGACTACAGGGGCCCAATCAGACAACCCAGGATAATCCTTCTTTCTCAAGATCTTAACTGATCATCCGCAAAATCCCTTTTCCTATGTAAGGTAACAGTTGCTGCTTGGGGAAGTAGGATGTGGACATTGGGGGACGGTGTTATTCTACCCACCAGAGTGAGCTAAACAGCACCAAACTCAGCGTGGAAAACTGGAAGCACTGAAAAGGTGTTGGCTGTTCTTACGAGTTATTAATGATCAAAGAAATGCATAGTTTGAGGCTGACAGTGAAGGGGAGGAAGAAGCAACCTTGACCTGGAGGAGAATAAACTAGAGGAGCAGTTGGCAGACAGCCTCTGAGCAGCCCCCACATCTGGAGCTCAGCCTGCAGGAGGGACACACGGTCCCCACTCAGCATATGTGTGCATTCCCAGCAGCCCTGCTTATGACAGCAAGCCACGTTCTTGAACCCACCCTGGGACGTCCTCACTGTGGAGAACAGTGCACTAGCCAAAATGATTGGGCAGTGTCTAATCACCGACATACGTCATCTCATGGTGTGCTAGACAAAGACTCCCAAAGAGTAACATCTCACCAGATTCTGTTTTTGACAACCACACGCGTGTCATTGCGTGTCCACGTGGGGATGCAGCTGTGTAGAACAGGCAGGGCAGCTACCCAGGCAGCGTCACCAGCGTGTGCCACTGGGTGGCAAGATTTCAGGCCTCCTGACTATTCGTGACTACTCCAGATCTATTGCACAGTGGACGTGTTTCCCTGGCTTGGAAGACGACAGATCTTTTTCTCTTCTTGGTGCCACCACCAATGTCCAGGTAAAGAACCCCAGGGAACTCAGAACCCAGAGGCCCGGTGTCTTCGAGAAACTTAGCAGTTTCTGCAGCTCTCCCTGGTCATATTGAATGCCTGCTCTCCCAACCTTCACGGGGCAGTTGGTTAGGGCAACATGGGGAATTCAGCAGACAAGATCCAGCACATCCTAGAAATTGGTCCTCTAGGAGTGGAGCTGCAGTTGACTTCAGCTTCCTGAGAGTAGGGGCCTCGGAGCCCCTCACCTGGCACAGTGCCTGTGTGTGGGCGGATCAGACACTGCACGCTTTGTGGGTGCCCCAACCTGGGAACTCTCCTCCCCTGGCTAGACCTCTTCATCGCTGCTCACAGTTTAAACATCTCCTCTCCCATCCAGCTGCCTAACCACAAGCTCCCGGACCCTGTATGTCTGTGTTCCAAGTCAGTGGCAAGAGGTAAACCCCTGGGGGAAAACTCTGGGAAACTCTGTGCTTTCTCCCTGGAGTAATGAGGGACCTGGGGTGCTCGTAAATCAGCTCCCAAAGTCCCTGCAGGAGAGAGGGTGGGCTTGCACTCCTGGGAACTCCAGGTCCCCTCAATTGCTGCCATTAGTAGGGCTTCCCCAGGCAGAAGGAGGCGGCGAAGGACAAGGAACAGAAAGGCAGGTGCCAGGGCCGGAAGTTTGTTCTACAAAAGACCCTAGGCAGAGGCAGTGCTGAACAGCAACCACCAAATTCATGATGCTACAGGTATGTGCGTATGTGTGCACGTGTGCGTGATGCCATCTGCCTTATTAGACTGCAAACTCCTTCAGGCAGGAGTGTGACCCAACTCCTTACAGCTAGATCTCCTGTGCCTAACACAGAGCCTGGGACACAGGGGAGCATTCAACCAATGTTTGTTCAATGACTGAATACACGAGTCGGTGAAGGTATGACTGTCTGTTCCGGGTGAGCATCTACCTAAGCTGTGCATAATACAATTGGATAGCATGTCAAAAATTTCAGACATTTTCAGAAATTGTTATTCAACTGACTTCAACTTGAGCTATTACTTGGATTATTCACCTTGAATTACCACCTGTGCCCCACTAAGATCTCTCATTAAGAAGACCTTCCCATTAACAGTGTAGTTTGGTCCAAATAATATAGCAAGTTCAAGTTCTAGAATCTGAAATAGATTCTGATGAAGTGGGTTATTTGCTAATGAAGATTCTAGGATATTCCCTTAGAGTAGGGGCTGGCAAACGGCAGCCAAATCCAATCCACAAGCTGAGAATAGGGTTTTTCTTTTTCTTTTCTTTTTTTTAAGAGAAAGAGAGAGGGTGAGTGAGAGGGAGTGAAAAAGAGAGAATCAACTTTAGTTAGTTTTTCATCTGGTTTTCATTACTCCAACACTTAGTTGTGTATGTGGTGCTGGGGTTCAAATCCGAGTCCTCACTCATGCCAGGAAGTACTCCAACTACTGAGCCATGGCTCCAGCCTCGGGGGTTTTTATTTTAAATGGTTGAAAAAGTAAGAAGAGGACTTCATCCCACCTAAAAATGTATTAAATCCAAACCTCCGAGTCCATAAGTAAAGTCTGATTGAGACGCAGCCACTGGCACTTGGGTGGTGCTTTTCAACTATGGTGGTGGAGCTGAGTAGTTGCAACAGAACTGGTTCTGCAGAAGCCGAAATCACGTGCAATCTGGATTTTTACAGAAGGTTTGCAGGCGGCAGGGTAAATGATGAACCTCAAGGCCTCCATCCTTGCAGCTGGAGTAAGAATCTCCTGTCCCTGCCCCACCTGACCCCAGCGGACTCCTTGGCAGAATCTCTCTCCTGTGGCTGCAGGAGTAACCCAGCTAGGCAGACTCTCCTTCTCCTCCCTACATCATCCCTGCATCCCCAAACATGTTGCTGGCCAGAACATAACCCTCTGACCAACTCATTTCATCAAAGTTCCTTGGTTCAGTGCATTCTCTTCTACCAATAAAACAGCACACAGAAAACAGCACCAAACGTGCCTGGCCACACACAGAGCTCTTATGAGATACGTTTCCCATGAATATTGCTTAATCTAATAATTTCCCCTGTTTTAATACCATCAATTTCCCTCCTGATCAGTGCTACCCATCAGGAAGTATCTTCAGGTAATTAACATTTTTACATTTTTAATTATGAAATCTTTCTTGAGCTGGCAGGGTGTCAGAGATTAGAAGCACCAAGCTTCAATGGTGCTGCGATCCAAGGGCTTCCTGAGACCTGGAAAATCAGTGCGGCGTGATTGGCGGCCACCAGCTGCGCTGTCCTCCTTCAGGCTGGAAGTGGACACCGACACACAACACTGGGACGTGATGGAAGAAGTTGTGCTGGGTGGTCAACTTTGCTCTGAAACCTTGACTCCAAAAACAAACGTGACTCTCGTAAGGGGCACAAGCTGTGGGTCTGTAAGGAGACTCAGCTGGCTGCAGGTGCCTCCTTGCAGGATGGGGGGACAGCACAGATGCCCTCTGATGCCTGTTTCAGCCTTGCCAGCCAAATGCCCATCTCACGTTTTCCTCCCTCAGCTCCACCCTTACCCTTGCAGCTCTCTTCCTTCCACATTCTATTGAAAAATTCTGCTTAATACCCTGCACATATCAAGAGGCGTTTGGTTTTTCCCCAGTTCAGATGCTGCTGTTGAAGAAGCATGTCCACGTAGAAGGGTCACGGAGGGCTAGGAAATTCGGACAAGAACAGATGGAAAAGTGGGGAAGCAAAACGTGGCTGCAGCCCCACTCATAAACCTCCCCAGGTGGCCTTTAGGACAACCTCCTTGGTTTGGCCACATCTCCAGTCCCCCTCCCTGGGGGTCATGGGAGTTTTCTTAGCCCTTCCTCCTTGCCATCTTTGGCTGAGTTGTGGCACCATCAGGAAGCGCAGGTGGAGGAGGGTGCTTCCTGAGCCCAGAGAGGCTCCAAGGCTGGTCCAAGACCTCGTCCAATATGAGGCGGCTAGGGCCACCTGCCTGATGCTTTTTGTCCTTCTCAAAGGACAGGCCACACTCCCCACGTGCAGGAAGCCCTCCAGCAAAGGTCCTTCCCTCTAAATTTCCCTCCACCTGGTCAATCACCACCCCATCTCCCTGCCTCCTTCTTCTCGCCTTGGCCCCTACCTAGTACTTCGGTGATCCCTCTAGGAGCCCGTATGGGTGCTACAGTGACCAAAAGTCCTGCCAAAGAGAGATGGACCACGAAACGAATCCTGCCAGCACACCGAGGTGGAAGTGCTGCTTCTTAACCCAAGCACCTGTGAAGTGGGCATCCTCTTGCTAAGGCCACCCATCCCCAGATTGAGTTCCGGGTAAGGCCTGGACCACAAGACCGACAGGTCCATATAATCTGGTGACAATAAAACAACAGCAAAACTTTGCCTGGTCTAGACCGTCTCCCCTGCCCAAGAGCGCAACAGGCCGCCCGAGGCAGTCACGCAACTGCAGCAGGACCGTCCTAAGGGACCGTGCGCGTTATCCGCGGCACAAAGAGGACTTGCTGCAGGACCCTCATGAAGTCACAGCAGAGTCCTGGGCACCCGGTCAGCTCCCCTGGAAAACTTCTACCGTGTGCAGGCCCGCGTCACAAACACTTCTCACAGATCTACCCCTAAGCTCCTCATGGCAGCGGTGGGGTCTCTCACTTGGGCATTAAGAATCACAACTGGCCGAAACGTTTAAGGATCACCAGAAAAGGACCAGGCTGGCCCAGGGCAGAGCAGCTGGGCAGGCGCACTCCCAGCAGGAGGGGGAGCTCCTTCACAGCTGGCTTTGCGGATGTGGACCGCACTCCCACTCCTGTGAGCCCCCGGTGCCTTCTGGTTGAGACAGAACAAAACCATCATCACGCGCTATCTCACCTTGGACATAGGCTGAAGTTACCAACTTACATTGCTAGATTAACACTTGCTAGGTGAAAGGCACCCAGCGCCACTAATCATCACCAATTTGCTTCATCTTGCGGTTTTCAGAACATACAGCGATTCCGGCACACATCATGGAGATGGTGGAGCACGTAGCCAACTCTCCTGGGCATGAACGCTTTTCTCTAGTGTCACACTAAAGGTGACTGTCCTTTCACCAAGAGGCCGGCCTTCCTAATGTACCCAGGCCACGGCTCAGCCTCGCTTCATAGGTCACCGTGGCTACTGGACACAGTGCCTACAGCCTAGTTGAAAAACGAACAGGAAGCTACTCCAACTGCCATCAACTTGATTCTGCTGACTACGAAGCTTTTTTACACGGGGCTAAATTTCAAGTGGAGAAAAATATATGCAGTTAAGGTAAACAAAGCTATTTGAACAATACCTCCCTTCCTGAGAAGTAACGTTTAATCTGGTGTTTTAAAAGATGGTACTTGCAAATATGGCTAAGCCGTGTATTCAATTCTGCTCAACTACTGGTGTGAAATTTTAATCAAAAAACTAGAGAGCTCATTCAAAAAAGAAATTAGTGAAAAAACTTTGGTCGTCTCTCATCACTGAAAACTGATTTAGTTATGCAAATTACTGCTATGAATATTAAACCACTGATGAAGGGGTCTTAATGAAGGGATCTTTTGTTTTGGAAATGCAAGGGTATATGCTTTAATTTCTTGCTAATTTACTGCTCTTTGATAATGTTCACATTTTCCCCAAAGTGGCCTTGCTGATGGGTTTAACACTGTGAATAGAACTACAGACCAACAATACTGGTTTTGACAGGCTTTCCCCTGTGTAGCTACACATCGTGATTTGCAACCCCTTATGCACAATTCTATTAGGGTGAATTTTGTCTACAGGGCTTTCCCTGAAATGAATTCTCATTTTAATGTTAGCCTCCTGCAGTTTTTAATTTTTAATCTGTAATATGAAATTGCAAATTTTACAAACATCATTTGAAAAAGCCACTAGGACAGAACCGAATGCCAAAGTTTACATATTGCCTAATTAGACTGTTATGAGAGGCAGCTTATCAATGTCACGCCAAAGATCATCAAAAAATCCAATTACTAATTTGAAAAACACATATATTTATAGGTTCATTTTGTTTCATTTGCATCCGGTTAGCTCAATAATTGTTTCAAAATTGTATTAAGGCTAATAATTTGGGTTCAGCTGGTAATGTACCTGAACGGCCAAGGTGGCGCCCTGCCCTGCTGGCCAGTGGCAGTGACTGCCCTGGCGAGGCAGTGGGGAAGAGACCTCCTGCACAGAACGCTTCCATCCGCAGGTACTCCTGAGAGAAGTCCTCCAAATGGAAAGGCCTCCCAGCACCTTGACAAGGAGGCCAGGTGCCAGAGGGTCAAGTCCCAGCATCCTGCAGATAATTAGGAAGAAGCGGGAAGGGAAATCAGGCATCGAGGGGAGGGAGCGGAAGGGCCCCAAGGACAGGTGGGAGGGGAGACCTCTAGCTTGGGGGCTGGTGGGAGACATTACAGAACAAAGCAGCAGTCTTCAAACTTTGCTGTTAGAGAAAATAACACACACAAAAGCAGAGAGCTCAGTGGGGTCACCCCGGGGGCCCCTACGTGGGGTCCAGGCTGGGTGTGCAGCAACTCAGCCCTCCTCCTCACCCTATCTTGGAGCAAAAATCCTGGCCTAGTATTTAGAATTTAGCTTGGAAAAGTCTTTAGAAGACTTAAACACATAAAATATTATCACACCTCAACATTTTTCCTTAACATCATTATGTAATCAATCAGAGCTCAGCTTTCCCATGGTCCACTGAGCGCTTTTACAATTTTGAGTCAGGATGTAAAAAAGTTTCACATTGTAAGAGACTGATTTGTTTAAGTCTTGTTATCTCTAAGTTCCCCACCCTCTCTGCCTCTCTCCCTCTCTCCCTGTCTCTCTCTCTTTCTCTCTCTCTGCCTCTCTCTCTCCCTGTCTTTCTCCCTCTCTCTCTCTGCCTCTCTCCCCCTGTGTCTTTCTCTCTTTCTCTCTCTTTCCCTGTCTCTCTCCCTGTCTCTCTTTCTCTCTCTCTCTCTCCCCCTCACCTCTCTCTCTCCCTGTCTCTCTCCCTGTCTCTTTCTCTCTCTCACTCTCCTCTCTCTCTCCCTGTCTCCCGGTCTCCTCTCTCCTATCTCTCTCCCTTTTTCTCTCTTTTTCTCCCTGTCTCTCTCTCTCCCTGTCTCCCTGTCTCCCTCTCTTTCTCTCCCTGTCTCCCTGTCTCTCTGTCTCTTTCTCTTCCTCTCTCTCTCTCTCTCCCTGTCTCCCTGTCTCTCTTTCTCTCCCTGTCTTTCTCTCTCTCTCCCTGTCTCCCTGTCTCTCTCCCTGTCTCTTTCTCTCCCTGTCTCTTTCTCTCTCTGTCTCCCTATCTATCTCCCTTTTTCCTACTCTTTCCCCCCCCCCTCACTATCTCGATCTTAACTCACTTATCAATGGAGAAAGCAGGCCCCCGTTGTCCTGAAGAAGCTCCCTCCCTTGGATTCTGCTGCCTAGACCCCATGGAGTCCCGCTCTGTCCCCTGGTTTCCTGGCGGTAGAAGTTCAGAGGCTTGGGTACACCTTCCCACCAAGTCACATAAAAGTAGAATTTTTATTTGTTTGTTATTTACAAATAAATGTTCAACGTCAGCAGCACGGGTAACTGCAAAGAGGAAAAGCGTCTTCAGATGCAGCCTTCGGGACCCTCTACCACCAGCATGTGCTGCTTTTCCCTTCTTTGTGTGTTTTCGTGGGATGAGATCATTTTGCACATTCATCTTAGAAACTGTGCTTTTCCATTAGGAAGATGTCACAAGCATTGCCTGTGAGAGCGTGAACTCTCCTGAAGCTGTTCACCTCAGCCTGTTAGGGATGGCTCTCAAAATAACCTAGAGCTTGGGTAGAGTTTCTACACCAGACTCACGGTTTTCTGTTTCTCTGCTAGACTCACGATTTTATACACATTTTGAACAATAATTTCCTAATTTGCTTATTCCACATTAGTTTTTTCCTTCCTTTTTTTAAGAGAGAAAGGGACAGTGGGAGAGAGAGAGAATCAACTTTATTTAGCTTTTCGTGTGGCTTTTGTTGATCCAACACCTCGTTGTGTACATGATGCTGGGGTTTGAACCCACATCCTTGCATGTGCCAAGCAAGTGCCATAACCACTGAGCCACCATGCCAGCCCCACATTCCAATTTTTTTAATTAATAAAAACAATCATTCCTTTTGAGGGTAAATGACATCTTCTTATAAGTTAGGAGAAAATACTGGGATTGGTGTTTTCCACTTGTGTAAAATCCTAAAGTTCCTTAAATGTCAGCAACTAGAGCTTCAGGGACCTGAGGGCTGTGGGTGGTGGCAGAGCCCTCCACGAGAACCCCCGCAGTCCCCGTGACACATGAGGTGCCCCTTAGCCTTCCGGCAGATTCCCCTCCCTAAGGCCAGTGCTCCAGGTCCAGTCTCAGAGCCTAGGAATGTGCAGGGTTGCCAAAGCCTGACGGGGCAGGATTTCAAGCTGAGGCCAGGGGGGCTTGGTTTGAGGGGAGGTGGAAGGGGAGAGCCATTTCTGGGATGTCCCCGTTTGTATATTTTAGGTGCTGGTGTCATTTCACCTCACAGCTGCGATGCACACTTTGCACTTTCACGGGGAAAACTGGGTTTTGGTGAGGCTGAGCAAGGTTAATGGTCACACCGCCCACCGCAGGCAGAGCCAGACTCCTCACAGCTCTGCCTCGTCCAAAGCCTGGACACTCCACGTAGGGCTCGCTGGGTTTAAAGAAATCAGGGTCCTCTACTGAAGGAACTGGTGGTCTCAAATCAGCTGGTCTTAGACCTCCTCAGATGCCCACCAAGAGATCAGGACCTGCCCAACAGGTTAGAAGGATGGGGACCCACACGTCCTCCTCTCATTGGGAGCCTCTGTAAATGACCCTCCCAGGACCAGAATCAGGTTAAAGTTCAAATGCAAGAGGTCATATGACAGCTGGGAAATCATCCAGCTGCCTCAGGGGTCTCTGCTATGCACATTTGAGGGATGGAGAAACTGACCCATGTGGGCTGAGCAGCTGCTAAAGGTGTCAGGGGCTGGAGCCTTCTCTATGACACCATGCCCCCTCCCAGGGACCTTCTCCGGAGGGGACCATCATCCTCAGATAAGCAGCCCCAGTCATCGATTCTCTGTGCCCTGGTGGGTTTTCTCACACCCAACCCACCTGCAAGCCCTGGCTCATTTCCCCGCCAACCTAGGGTGGCCGGCCCTGCCCAGGACTCTGGGATGTCAGGAGCTGTTAACAGCCAGGGTGAGGCTGGAGGGCAGGCACAGCTCTAAGTCCGTGCATGGCTGTTCCCCTGTGGCCCCAGCAAGGGCTCATAGATCCTGGTGAAATGCCAGGTCCCTGTGAGAAGCAACAGCCCTGCCATTGGCTTCAATCGTAGTATTTCAGTGTGGGGGTCAGGTGGGCGCATTTACGTTCACATTCTATTTTATATAGAACAGGCCAAAAATGCCTAGATACACTCAGAGATCCACTCAGGGATTTGATTATAATTCATTCCACCATTATTCTGGCTTTTTTTTTTTTCAATGAAATCTTGGGCCTCCGCCATTCCAGGGAGGATGGGGTAGTGGGGTGCCCCAGCAGGGAGGGGCCTGGGAGAGCCTGGGGAGGGAGCTGCCTCCACCTCTTCTCCTCCTGTTCTTTCTATTTGTATTTTCCTTTCTTTTCTGGCTCCAGCTCTTTTATTCTCCTCCTAAATGTTGGGGACACACCCAGCGAACAAGCCTGCCTACAGGTGAGGAAGGATATTTATCAAAACTGGAAAGGCAGGTGGAGCCAGGGGGTCCGGATCCGAGAGGTAAGGATTTCATTCCTGTTCTTTGTTTTGGAGGCCGGGTGTTGAGAATTTATGAGAAGCAAAATGTGATACACAACAAGTTGTTTTAAAAGGCTGAATCTGGTAGCAGTCACAACTCATAGTGGAAGAAAGACAGGTGGTGGGAAGGGAGAGCTGCAGGAATTTGTGAGGAAGCCTCTGGAACTGCCCAGACTTGTGGTGCGTGGTCAGCTCTGGGAGGGAAGGGCAGATGGGAAGGAAGGGTGGGCACGGGCAAGTGGGATGGGGATGGCAAGACCTGGAAGCCGCTGACAGGGCAAGGAGAGTCCCTCCCACGGGACTGCAAGAGAGGCTTGCAGAGTCACAGGAAAGATGGCCCCGGGCAAGGGTGGAGCCTTAAAGGACATGGGGTCTGAGGAAGCAACTGACCTGAGCCGAAGCCGATGGACTCGACTGCAGACATCAGCCCAGAGGCCCAGGAAGAGGGCAACTGAAAAGGAGTGAATGCGTCACCTACACAGGTGGCTCAGCCAGTGCTCCTGGGAGCCCCGGGGACCTCAGTGGGGAAACAGGATGCAAGGGAAAGGCTGGGCTGATTTGGTCAGTTTCCTGGCCCAATACATCCCACTCAAAACACACCCCAGCTTTCGTTCACTTCATAAAGGCCTGTGTGAATGAGGGAAAAGGTTGAAGCCACATCAAAATGGAAAGATGGGAGACCGAGGTGCCCGGGCCCACTGACCCGGTGTCCTCCACACTCTCTCAGGGCAGGTTTGGAATCACTCTAGAGCACGCAGAGGGAGCACCCAGCAGTTCAGCTGGAGGTGCAGGGGTCAGCAGTCCTGCTCACTGCTTTAGCGAGTGCAGTTTATGAACCCACCAGGTGCCCTTCACTGGTCAGAGCTAACAGGGCCACAGCTGCTCTGCAAACCCGAGGACAAGGACAGTCAGTGAAAGTCATGACTGCAGAAAGGCAAGGAAAAATGTGAGGAAGTTCAGGCGATTGGGAAAGGTTATGCAGGACCACTGGGGAACAGCGGGCACCCCCAGAGTCTAGCCTGCTGCCCGAGCTCTGCAGTGCTCAGAAGCTTGAAGCTCTACTGAGAAACCACTGACCTGAATCCTGCTTTGAAAACCTGCAGGAGGTCTCCTCTCAAACCCAGACCCCCCTCCCCGCCCCTGCAGGCTGCTCTGTGTGGCCCATTCTGCCCCTGCAGGACCCAGAGAGTCTGTTTTAAGAAGCCAGCAAACTTTTCAGTGATTTACTGTTTGTCATTGAAGCTAATAATTTTTTTTTTAATAATGCGGGTTTGCTGAGCTCTGAAAAGCCCAAGCTGGTTTAGCTGCTGTAAAAAATGTGCAAGGAAACAGCCCCCTATCAGTTGCCTAAGAGCAATTTATAAAATCACCGTCTGTATTTACTGAGGAAATCACCTTGGTGGAAGTGTCCTGATGATGGAGAGACAGCCATTTAACTCAGCCACCTCCTACCTGGTGCCTCAGCTCTAAATGGCTGATGCCCACAGGCTGCGGAGCCAGGGCTTCCACTCTGGGAGAGGAGGCTCCTGCTCCCCTCTGCTCTGCAACCCTCCTTGGCTTGCAGCTGGGCCACCACTCACCTAATGGCCTGCTCCATTATCTCGCTTCCTCCTTACACCCATTACCCAGGCAATTAGGAGCAAGCCAGGGCCAGCCAGAGAACACAAACTCAAGCACTGGGGAGGCTGCTTCCTAACAGAGACAGCCGCAAGCCCGCCTACGCGCTGGGGCAGGGCTGGTGGTTTCTGCTTCTGACCTTAGGTTTCATAGCCTGCAGCAGAGACATGCTTGTGATCACTTCCCCTCTTCTGGTTCTGAAGAAGAGAGAAAGGAGGTGACCAGTTAGCAAGACAGGAGGCTGAGGGAGAGCAAGGAAGATGGAGAAAAGGTGGGGAAGGCATGGCACGCTGCACCCAAACCTTGGCCGCCCTCTGCGACACGGCCCCCACCGCAGGATGTGGCTTCAGCACTCATAGGTTCTGCTGCTCCCCGCCTCTTCCCCGCTTTCTTCCTCTCTCAAGAGAACGAGGCCCTGCAAGTCCCCGACATGGCAGCGCTCCTGGGCATCAACTAAGGGGACCCTCTCCTGTCCTGCCTGGCCGCAGCTGACCTTCCTCCCAGGTCCTCCACTCCCCAGGGCCAGCTCCTGCCCTGCTGGCCCTCTGCCCTCCACCTGGTGGGCAGGACAGGACTGCTGGAGCATGGCTGCCCACAAGAGGTAGGCATGGCCAGGAAACCACAACACTTCCAGGTGAACACACGGAGGTGAGGAGGAGGCGAAACAGTCCCCCGAGGGTGGAGGAGAGGCGCCTCTGAGGAGGGGGTGCAGGTGTGCGCATTCAGGCTCAGGTTAGAAGCTTCAAAGAAAACAAGTGATAGGCTGGCCTTCATTAAAATTAAAATCTTCTGAGAAACACACTGTGAAGAGAATGTGGAGGTGAAGCCGACACGGGGAGACAAGATATGCACCACATGTATCTGATAGAAGACGGGTATCCACATTAGATAAAGAATTGGGAAATGTTGGAACTGAGATAAAGCAAGGTACATTCCAAGCATTTATAAGTATGTCAGTATGTATACTGTAGTCATGTATATAAAAAATGTTCTTCATAGGTATAAGAATTATGTCACTGTACTTGGGTATTTTAGGAAAAATATAGGACCCAGAAGAGAGGCAAGGGATCGGGGACTGGAGGAATGAGGTAGAGGGATGCGAAGGGTGAATATTGACCAAATTGTATTGTGTGTATCTAGGAATATGGGACAACAAATCCCATCATTATGAACAACTATAATGCACTAATTAAAAAAAAGAATTCTTGAAACTCAACAATAAGAAAATGAATAATCAGTTCAAAACAAAGGGCTGAGAAGACACCTCACCTGAGAAGATTTATAGGTGGGAAATAAGCGCAGGAAAAGGCGTCTAATGTCCTACGCCATTACAGAATCGAAAACTAAAAGGACCGTGAGCTCTACATGCACCTATTGGCCAAAAGCCACAGTGCTGACAGCGCCAAATGCCAGAGAGGAAGAGGAAGGAGGGGAAGGAGAGGAACCGCCCTTCATAGCTGAAGGGAATGAAAATGCACAGCTGCTCAGGGGACGAAGTCAACACGCCCCCGCACACTCCCGCAACCCGGGCCTTCAGCATCCGCTCCCACGGCAGTCAGCGTACACAGAATGATGCGGGTCGATAAGGAGAAAATGAACTGATGGTCATTTTTCCTGAGAGGGCAAAGAGCATCCACTGCCCTAAGTAAGCAGAGGTGCACATCAGCTCCACATCCCCTCGCTAACAGTGGCGTCCAGACAGCGACTCCCCTCTGCTAATACAGGTGCTGGGCCCAGCATCAAAGACCAGGCCAGACCAGATTTTGCACTCAAGCTCCCAGGCATGGGGGAGGGAAGGCAGTGATTAACCGAAGGGGGAGAATCTTGAGGGACTATGAGAAAGATGAGCCGGACCCCCTCTTCGAGTTCTCAGCTCTGAGACTCCCCCTCCTGGAGAAGCCTTTTGTTTCTGTCCTTTCTTAAATAAACTCTGTTTGCTCTGCTTGCCTCAGTGTCCCTTGGC
The DNA here is from genome assembly GCA_004027875.1 of Aplodontia rufa. Classification (NCBI taxonomy): domain Eukaryota; kingdom Metazoa; phylum Chordata; class Mammalia; order Rodentia; family Aplodontiidae; genus Aplodontia; species Aplodontia rufa. The sequence continues at coordinate 29,393 of PVKS010005998.1, forward strand.
TTCATTCTTTGACTCTGAGAGGACACGAACCCAACATCCACAAAACTGGCATCACCGCAACTTGGAAGCAACCAAGATGTCCTTCAACAGGTAATGGATAGACAAATGGCATTCTGTCCACACAGTGGAATATCAGTGATTAAAACACGAGCCGTAGAGCCACAAAAAGACATGGAGATGCCTCAGGTGTAGTGGATAACTGCAAGAACCAGTTCGAAAAGGCTGCAAACCACGTAATCCCATCCCTGCAACATTTTGGAAAAGACAGAACCCTAAAAATGGTGAAAAACTCTGGGGTTGCCAGGCATTCAGGAGGGGGGCAGGGTGGGGGAACAGGCAGAGCCTGGAGGACTGGAGGGCAGCCCTCTTCTGCGTGACTTTGGAATGGAGGACACGTGCTGTTATCCAGTTATCAAACTCTACAGAATGAAGGCAGCACAAACAGCAGGCCCAGAGGCAAACTGTGTGGACTTTGGTTAATAATAATATGTTAATATTGGTGCATCAATTGCAAGGAATGAAACACACCAAATGCAAGGGGGTAATGATGGGGGAAACTGGAGAGTGGCGTTTGAGGGAACACAGGGGAACTCTGCTTTCCATGCAATTTTTCTGTAGGCCCAAAACCGCTCATAAAAGTAAATTCTATCAGCGATAATCTTTAAAGCTAGGTGTGAGAACAAGAATGGATTCCAAAGTGTGGCTGTGCAGACTTGAACAACAAAGAAAGACACAAAGCTGCAAACTTGCCCTAAGAGAAAGGCCAGGCACTGCTGCGGTGTCAAAGCCCACTGGAGAGGTCCCAGGGGAAACCAAAATCAGGAAAGACTCAGATTCTTTAGCAATGAAGAAGAGGCATTCCTGAGACTAGGACTTCTGTCAGTCAAACACTGATATGAGGACTGGAAGGGTAACAAAGGGCATTGACCGGTGAGGGCGTAGTGCCAATGAGTGGAGAGTGTGCACACCTTCCAAAGGCCTCTAATCCACTCAGCAAAGCTGTTAGAGCGTTAATGGCAAATGAAGGAGGGGAGATTCCATGATTTCACTTTGAAAGCTACATTCCGTAAGATGTCACTTCACCCTGCATTAGTCCCAATCAAGTCCCAGCAAGACTGACTTTATAGACATTGACAGGCTGATTCTAAAATGTATATAAGGGCAGATGATGTGGCTCAGTGGTAGAGCTCTTGCCTAGCATGTGTAAAGCCCTGGGTTTAATCCCCAGCACTGCAAAATAAAATAAAATGTATGTGGAAATGCAAAAGATCTAGAATAACCAAGACTATGCTGAAAAAGAATACACCTGGGACTGGGGTGTAGCTCAGTGTTAGAGCCCGTGTCTAGCAGGCCTGAGACTCTGGATTCCATCCCACTCCCCACAAGATAAAAATAATCCTGAACGACAAGCATTTTTAGAAACCAAGGCCTGTTATAAAGTGATGGTGAGGTACTTGGTACTGGCAGAAGAGAGAGAAATTGATGAAACACAGCAGAGCAGCCCCAAACAAACAAAACGTTTGTGTGTGTGTGTGTGTGTGTGTGTGTGTGTGTGTGTGTTGAAAATTACATAGTAAATACACTTTATATAATAAGCAAATAATCTAAACTGTTATTGCATAATTTATATACACATAAATATTTATAATATATAACATTTAAGACAAAGACAATGTAGTACAGAAAAGAAAATCAAGTCAATTGGATATTCACTTAGAAAAAAAATATATTTATATGCATATCCCTACCTCACACCATTCACAAGAACCAGTGCTAGATGGATTGTAGACTAGGCTGAAATAAAAATTTCAGGAGAACGTTTTTGCAATTTCAAATGAGTTCTTAAGTAGGATTTTTTAAAAAGTGCCATCAAGGGGCTGGAGCAGTGGCTTAGCGATCACAACGCCTGCTTGGCACGCACAGGTATGCAGGTTCTATCCCCAGAACCCCATACACAGTGAAGTGTCGGAGGAACAAAAACCACATGAAAAACTAAGAAAGCATTGCTTCTCTTTCTCTCTCACTGTCCCTCTTTCTTTAAAAAAAAAAGTGCTACCTAGGAAACAATTAATAAACAGGATGTACAATTAAATTACAATTACAATTAAGAATACTATTAAAAGAATGGAAAGCCAGCCCAGGGTAGAACACTACACATGTGTGTACATACACTCGTGCACATGCGTGTGCCGACCTATATATCTGTGTACATCACAAAGTATTGTCACCCTGAGTATTTTTTATCATAAATTAAGAGAAAGACCATCTAATTGTCTGGAAAACTGGGCTTGGGTCGTGACAGTGAAGGTCCCTCAACATGCGACATGTGCCTGATGTCATCAGGCCTCAGGAAGGGTGCTGATGCCACAGGGGAACGGTGACACAGGTCAGAAGGGCTCTTGTTTGCTCCGTCCTGTGCAGGCGGGGGATCAGAGGCACACATAGTGCCACGCACTGTCAAAGCAGCGGGCCTGGCCCCAGCACTTAGGAGACTTTGTGCTGACTGCGAGCATCCACCTATGGCTCTGCAGCTCCCCTCCCAGGTGATTCCAAAGAGGAGGAGCACAGCAATGCAAGAATGCTCAGCACTTTACAACTGGAAATCACCCAAAGCCATCACCAGAGTCATAACAAGGGCAACTCCACCCTCCAATGGGAATGGAGGAGGTGGGTCACAGAGGACATTGGAGAGGAGAGACTAACGGGGTGCCAGACTGTCAGATGAAAGGAAAGCAATTCTCCCAATTAGCGCTAAGATTCAGGGGCTCTTGGTTTTCACTCATTTACTTCAAACTCTCAAACCTTCCCATGGGACGACTTTGTGAGCGAGCAGGACAGTTTTTCCTCCTCTACTTTTAATATTTGAGATGATGAAGATGTCTGCCAATCCCACAGGAACTCATTTACCACCCACCTTCACAGAGGGCATGCTGCCCATCCAGTCCCTGTGCTATGGGCTGCCTCACCCAGAGACTCGCAAAGAGGGGGTGCCCAGTGCCCACTGGCAAGCCAGTGGGTTTGGGCCTGCCCACCTGCCCTGCAGGAGGGGGAGGGAGACCGAGGCTGCAGTGGTGCAGCCAGAAGCTCATCAGGAGCCCTGGCGGAGGTTTACCCCGAAAAGAGGTCTTGAGGGTTAAAACAAGTGCCTTTTCCATCAGTGTACAAAGATGAGCACATTTTTAAAGAAAAGTGGTTCCAGAAACAAACAAAAAAAATGTGCAATAGGTAAATGGTCTCCACAATTTCCCCTGCTCAGCTTTGCAAAGCATGTACATAGTTACAGGAACGTGAGGCAAACGCACCTGGGGAAGACAGACAGATCCGAAGAGCAAGCGGGCAGAGGGAAGCAAGGGATGGCACCCTCGTCTTCCCCGTGGAGGATGGCGCTTAACCATGACGCAGTGAGGCACAGCGGTGCCAACACGAACTCATTGGTGCAGCTCTGAGCTTTCAACAAACCCTTTAAAATGCTGTTCTTCAACATCCAGGCATGTTGCTACAGTTTGGAATTTGGGTGTCCCCCAAAGGCCTGTATATGGAAGGCTTCATCCCCACAGCAGCAGAAACTAAGAGGTGAGGGCTCTGGGAAGTCTTCTGGTCGCTGGAGATGAGCCCGAGTCTTCCTCTTCACTTTCTTAACCTCATGACGTGAAAGGCTTTGCTCCTCCCCTCACTGCAGGCCCAAAAGCAAGGGGGCCGACTGATCATGGACTGAAACCTCTAAAACCATGAGCTCAAATAAATCTGCCCTTAGAAGTTGATTATTTTGGGCATTTTGTTACAGTAACTGAAAGCTAATACATGGAGACAGTTTTGAGTTGTTTTAGGTTTTTTTAATTTAATTTTTGAAGAGAGAGGAAGAGAGAATCAATCCTATTTAGTTTTTCATTGCCTTTTGTTGCTCTGACACTCCATTGTGTGCACGTGGTGCTGGGGTTTGAACCCTCGTACTCACGCATGCCAGGCAAGCATCATAACCACTGAGCCACCGCTCCAGCCCCTGCATAGACAGTTTTAATTGAAAAAATATAAAAGGTTAAATTGTTGCTCCTTTAGCTCTGGGCTGAGAAACCAGCAAGAAGATATCTTTATGATCCTTCCTGTATAAAAGGACGAAGGACCCCCTCACAGAGTTTTGTGAAGATGAATGGATGACCCTCAGAGTTGAGCAGACACCTGAGACACAGTTTGCGTTCCATAAATGCCAGCCTGTTACTACATGTGTGCAGCTTCCAGGTGGCGCTAGATGGGGAAGTGCTGGGCTAGCTCAGCTCTGGGTAGGTCCACCAGGCTGGGAAGAGGGAAGGAGCCCCAGGCACCCGTGGAAACCTCACCCTGCTTAGCTCCAGCCAGGGCCTCTGGTACAAATTCCCCAATGGTTCACCAGTAAAACACCCCAAGAGTTCCCCCTCCTCGGGCACAGCCACACGGGCAGATGGGTGCTAGCAGGTGTGTGAAATGCCTCCAAAAGAAAAGATACACTGAAGAAACAGCCAAGGTGGCCTTCTGGGTGAAACAGCGCCAGGGCCACGAAGGCTTCCACTGGGGAAGAGGCACTTCAGCTACAGTGCAGGCTGAAGAGCCAAGAGTGGGCCTCTCTCTCTTGCCCTCAGCCTTGAGCTGCATACCCCTGCAGTGGAGCCCAGGGTCCAGCAGCTCCCAAGGCCTCCTGGAGCAGAGGCCCTCTGTGCATGGGATGGAAGGCAAGGCTGAGGCAGGACTGCCCAAGGGGAAAGAAGAGCGCCCACCTGTTTCTCTCCTGTCTCCTTGGGAACCTCTGCTAAGGACCCTTTCTAGAAGTTTAGAGGTCACTGCTGAAACTGAACTAGTTACCGAGAAACTTACTAAGGAAGCTTTACCTCCTCCAGGAAATCAAATTAGAGCTAAGCTTCATTTTTTCTTTCCAATTTGGAATGTTTTATTGGACTATAACATGCTTACACGAATATGCACAAATCACAAGAATTCAGCTCACTTTCCACAAACTGAAAACGTCCTGGTCCCAGGTGACCAGACCCAAAGAGCTTCACCAGCTGCTTCAAGCCCTTCCTGCTGTGCTCTACCATGAGAAGGCTCCTGGGGGCTCTCAGCACCGCCCTTCCTGTCTGACTTCCTGCTCACTCCATGTGCACTCACTGGTCGGCTATTGGCAGGCAGGAGAAGAGCTCCCCATGTTTGGCATTTGCCTGCTACAGTCGGATCTGGAATGGCCCCAAAGACCCAGGTGCACGGGCCCGTCTAAGCAGGTAGGAGTCCAGAGGTGGAGTACGAGCCAGGCATGATGGTTCACACCTGAGATCCCACTATTTGGGAGGTTGAGGCAGAAGGATGGCAAGTTTGAGGCCAGTCTGGGGGCAACTTATTGAGACCCTGTCTCAAAATAAAATGGGCCAGTAGTGTAGCTCAGTGGTAGAGCATTTGCAAGCATGTGGCCTTGGGTTCTATCCACAGTTCCACCAAAAAAATAAAAAGAAAATGTGGAGCAGTGAAAGTTTTTAGGTCATTTGGAGAATGCCCTCAAGTGGAACTGTGGGACCCTCACCTCTTCCTCTTTCTCTCTTTTTTGCTCCTGACCATGATATGCCACTACAGGCCCAACACAATGGGACCAGCTGGTCATGTCCAAAACCATGAACCAAAATAAACTTCTTTTTTTTTTTTTTTTTTTTACAGTGCTGGGGACCAATCCCAGGCCCTCACACACATCAGTCAAGCACTCTACCACACTGAGCCACATCCCCAGTCCAAAACTTTACCCTTTTTAAGTTGATTATTTCAGGCATTTGTTACAATAACAAAGAGCTGAATAGCACTCGGCCTTCATCTGTCTTTCGTGAATACATTGATTAGAGCAGATCTCAAACCAGGAACATGGGGGGAAGAATAAACACAGCCACACACATTAGACGTATATGCAGGTCTTGACCAACGAACCTCTGTTCACATAGCTCCCTTCAGAGGCAGAACATGAGAAAAAAGCCATCTCGACCTGCAAGGATAACAAACTGAGGTAAAGTTTAAGAACTCCTTCAGAAGCCCTCAAAGAGAATCTACATTCTCTTTCGCTAGAATATGCTTAATTAACACTCATCGTTCAAAATCCTGTGCCAGTCAAAGGCATCTCCTGCAGCTTTGTGGATCCATTTCTGTCCAGATAAAACTAATAATTCATCCATTCTTGCAGCCTACATGACCCAACTAGTGGGCACAATGCCATTTCCAGCACATAGGAGGGGTTGGGGGAACTCGGGAGATGTCAGTGTCTTTTCCTGCTGCCTAACCTCTTGTCGACTTGTAAGAAGAGCGTGCTAAAACTTCAGGCAGGAAACAAGCTCTATGGTGTTTCCCAAAGTCACTTGGCCAGGGTGCAGCACCTTCTAGGACACTGAGAAATGGCGTGTGCATTTGTTCCTGCTGGAAGGTTCTGCACAGCCCATACCAAAATGAGTCCACCACAGTCCTTGACCTTCAGAAGGTCATGAGCAGCAAACTCTAGTCCTCCTGAAAGAGGTGAGACGGAGAAAAGGAAAAAGGACTTCCTGGGGGCCTAATATGTACTAAGACTCAGGAAGCCACCATCTTAGCTCAGAGGGGCTGCTGTAACAAAACACCAAGGCTGGGGGCTTAAACAACAGAACGTTAGCTCTCACAGTTCCGGAGGCTGGGAGTTCAAGATCCAGGTTTCTTCTGAGGCCTCTCTCCTTGGCCTGCCCACCCTTCTTCTCTGCTCCTGTCTGGGTCCTAACTTTTCCTTGTAAAGGTCCACTCATGTTGGAATTGGGTCTACTCTAATGAACTCAGTTTTCCTCAATTACCTCTTTAAAGGGCCTATATCAAATACACCCATTCTAAGGTGTTTTGATTTTTTTTTTTTGAGATGGACAGAGAGAGAATCAATTTCATTTAGTTTTTCACGTGGCTTCCGTTGCTCCGACCCTTCACTGTGTACATGGTGCTGGAGATCGAACTCACATCCTCATGCATGCCAGGCAAGCACCATAGCCACTGAGCCACTGCTCCAGCCCCCCTTCTAAGGTTTTAAAGCAAGGGTTTCAACATAGGAATTCTGAGGGGGAGGGACACAATTCAGCTGATGCAGTCATTCGATCTCATGTAATACTCAAAATGAAGCTTCAAAGCCAGCACAGTTGTCTCTCGGTATCCATGGGGGATCAAATGAATCCAGGAGCCGCCTCGGATGCCTCGGAGCTCACACAAGAGGGGGCAGCGTGTGCACTAACCTGTAAGCACCCTCACACACTAATTCCTCTCAGATTACCCACAGTCCCTAGTGCTATGCAAATGACATGGAAATGGTTGTGAAACTGTGTTAGTTAAGGGAATAGTGACAAAAAAGAGTCTGTACATGTTCAGTACAATTGGTTCTATCTGGGATGTAGAACTCTTTTTTTTTTTTAAGAGAGAAAAAAGAAAGCATCAATTTTATTTTATTTTATTTTTTAAAAGAAAGAGGGGACAGAGAGTGAGAGAGAAGCAATTTTTATTTAGTTTCACATGTGACTTAGGTTTCTCGGACACTTTGTTGCGTAGATGGTGCTGGGGTTTGAACTCGGGTACTTGCATATGTGAGGCAAGCACCGTAACCGTTGAGCCACCACTCCAGCCCCTCAATTTTATTTTTTTATTTCATGTGGCCTTCGTTGCTCTGATACTTCATTGTGTGCGTGGTGCTAGGGTTTGAACCCACATCCTCACACATGCCAGGCAAGCGCTGTTACTGCTGAGACACCACTCCAGCCCCAGGGATGCAGAACTCTTGAGAGGCGTGGCAGCTGTTACTACTGCTATGTCATAGCTCAAAAGAAGTTTACCATCACCCTGATGAGAGTGGAAAAGGGAGGTGCACCCAGCCCACCTTCCCTCAACCCCAACTCCTCAGCTTCCAAAGTTTGTACTGATTACTGAAGGTGCATTTCTAAGCACAGAGATGAGTTTCTGGATATTATGCAGAATTTGAAAAAAAATTTGAATGCTTATATCACCTTTGTAACAGTTTAGAAATAAATTTGATTCTTCATCCTTCCAATAGCATAACAATTAATGAAGATTCACTAGTCTTAATTTTAAATGCTTCACCAGATAGCTTCACTTTTTAGGATACATGAATTCATTTGACCATTATTTTTCTTATAACTATCCAATTAAAAAGGTTACTGTTAATGTTTCAAAAGGAATGTTTCTTAAATTTTAATAGCAGGGTTATTTTAGCTGTTCTGAGCACCTGGCAGCAGAATGCCACACAAACCAGACAGCAGGCTTCCCTGCTATACATCACTGTGTGCGTCTGAGGCAGGTGGACCCCACACAGTGGGCACCCACAGCCAACTTGACACAGGGAGGCTGCGCAAGTGTCTGGGGCAGTAGCATGAAAGACAGACCTGCCACTACGCAGTAGAACCATTTCACTCCCTAAGGTTCAAATTTCCAACTATCAGCTGGGATGATGCTTCCCTGAGGAGACTGAGGAGGGTCAGTGAGACAGGACCCAAATAAGAGAGTGTGGTCCTTGGCTCACAACAACGGGGGACGTTGACACTGGGAATACCAGTGTATAATCACTCTACCATGCAACAAAGCTTTGATCAGTGCAAGAGGACAACAGTGTGGGCTCAGCTGGCTGGGGAGAAGAGGCAGGGCCGGCATTCTTGCCAGCCACAGAAGCCTGGATGTGCGGCAGTACAGTGGCCCTTTGGCCACATCACCTGAGGTCCCAACCTTTCTTCATCGCTTTTTTTTTTTAAGAGAAAGGGACAGTAAGAGAAAGAGAGAAAGAATCAATTTTATTTAGTTTTTCATGAACTTTCGATGCTCGGACACTTCTGTGTGCATGGTGCTGGGGTTTGAAAACCTGCGTACTCATGCATGCAAGGCAAGCGCCGTAGCTGCTGAGCCACCGCTCTAGCCCCATTTCTTCGTAGTTTAAGAACATCTCCTTTGTCAACATCCATGTATGCATGATTATGTAACGACTCCTTCCAATATGTAAGACTATGTTGAACAAATAGAGTATACGAGAGTATCCAGCCTGTTTAAAGTCTTCTGACAGTTAAATAAAATCTTGAAAAATCAAAAATAGAAAGAAAAAAAAAAAAAACATCTCCAGCAGCGGAGAACTAAAACGTAGCTCCAACCAGGCTCCTCTGGCTCCATACCCCAGCGTGGTAGCTCAGGTGGACTTGGCTAAGGCTGATCCTAAGCTCGGCCTCTAGGTGGCGGCAACACCCCGAGAGCAAGCAGTGGACCTCACGTGGGATGTCGGATCTAGCCTGTCTCCGCGGGCTGCGTGCCAGGGGCCGGTGTGCCCAGGGACTGCGCGAGCCGCCTGGCACATAACAGGAGAAAAAGCCTAAAACTCAGATGGCATGGGCAGACATGTCTTTAACATCCACATTAATGAGTTTATCATAATATTTAGTGGTAGTAGTAAATTAAAGTAAATGGCTCAACATTGCAATAGGCTCCAAGAGATAAGCAAAAGGCGTCTGTCCCATAATAATTTAGAAGAGTAGCACCTGGCTTCGTTCAGAGCCTTTCAGCTGACCACGGTTCACATTCGCAGGTACATCTTATTCCAACAGCACCTGGATTCGCAGCACCCAGGGGCCTAGCGGCTCGCCGCGCCCTCCAGCTACCGGCCAGGACAGTGCCGCCTCGCGTTGGCACAGAGACTGGGTCTCCACGCACTGGGTCAGCACGCTCCTGAAAGGCGCATTGACTTCAGTCGTGCCCGCTAGGTGCAAATGCGCAGCTTTTATCCTTCTAAGTCGCATCAACACCGCCCCAGCTAGCACCACAAGGGGTGCTGTGTCCCAGCGCGCTCGGCTTGCGCCTGCGCGCACCTCCAAGCTGCGGGCTTTTCTACCCGAGGGCCCGGCGGCTCCGCTGGGCGCCAGGTGGCGCTGCAGCCCAACCGTGGCGCTCCTGGAACCTCGAGGGCCCCAGCGGTCAGACCCGTGGAGCTGCAGAGGGCACGCCGCACCTCTGGCCTCTGCTGTGGACAGCCAGCCTCCAACAGATGGGAGAATCCTGAACTGGTGAAGGGGGTTTCATTTTTTGCTCTTTGAAGAAATTCCAGAAAGCTGGATTTTTGTTTGAAATATTAATAACCTATGTACTTTAAGATTTTTAATAGAAATTCCTTTTCTGAGGGGCGGGTGGGGTGTTTCCTGACCCTGAACCCTTACCTGGTTGTGGGGACACAGCAGGACTGAGGCTGCGGGGGTGCATCCAGAAGGCGTGTCCAGGCCATTGTCTAGTGCCTGAATTTAAGCCTGGAGAACTGTAGGGGACCAGAACGCAGAATTTTCTGGGGAGGAAGGCTGTGGGTCTCCACTTGCACCTGGAGACTTAACTTAGGAACCTAGACATCTCTGCGTGGTCTCTTTGCCTACCCACTCCACCCCATTCCTAAAGTTTGTTAGACTTGGAACACTTAATTTGAAAGCTTTTTGTCATGGGAAAGTTTAAACATGCAGAAGTGGAAAGTAACAAATTGCACCAGCATGTATACCCAACACTCACTTTGGACCACTAATTTTCATGGCTGTCTGTTGTCTGCACCCCACCACCACCACCACCACTTAGGGTGCTGAACTTGCATAGTGAACTATATGGTTCTAAGACTTCTGACGAAGGTGAGCACTGTGTGATCAACACTCCAATCAAAAGGAAAGTTGCCGTAGCCCCTGAAAACTTCCCTCTCCCCCAATCCTCCCACTAACCCAGCCAGAGGAAACCACTGATCTAATGACAACTATCACAGAGCACTTCTGCCTGCTTTAGCTGGTCACAGAAGTGGAATTAAGTATGTGTTCTGCCCTTGTTTCATTATTATAGTCCATCCACAGCATTGCATATACAAATATTTCATTATTTTAGTTCTTTTGTCATATTTCTCTGGATGAACAGAACACAAATTTTATTGATATATCCTGTTGGGAAATATTCTGTTGATGGATATCTGGATTGTTTCCAGGCTTGGATATAATGAATAAAGCTCCTTTACCAGTCTTCCAGTGGCAAGATGTGTTCATTTCTCTTTGGCCAATGATTAGGGGTGGAACTGCTGCATCATAAGGAAGATGCGCCTTTAACTTTATTAGAAGCTGCTACAAAGTTTTGCAGCAGAGTAGTATTATGTATATTCCCACCAGCAAAGTATGGGAGTCCTCCTTACTCCACATCCTTCCCTGTATTGGCCATTCTCCATCTTTTTAATTTGAGCTGTTCAGGTTGGTGAATAACTGTACCTCGCTGTGAGTTTAAGTGGCATCTTCCTGGTATGTTGTGCATGAATTTCCTGTTTCTATTCAGCTGAAAGTGTTTTAACTTTGCCTTATTTTAATAAGATGTTCTCCTTGTATATAGATCTAAGGGCAGGGTTTTTTCCTGTGGCTTTTCCCTCCGGTCTCCTTGAGTAGTCTTCCTGTGGACTTGGAAGGTCCAGCCCAGGCATGAACTGCTCTTTACAGTACCATGCCTTGCCAGTCCATCTTTCTCAGCAGCCCGAACTCCAGTGTCTGCCTCTCACATTCTGCATTCTGCTTTCTATTCCCTGGAGTCACAATTGGGATTCTGCTTCCCACGTCCCAGTGAACAGGTTTCCCCTTCTCCACATTTCCTGGAAGAAGGGTGATCCTTTAGAAGCTGATTTATTTTCCAGATCATGGGAAGTGGAGGTAGATACCTCCCTCAGGCTACAGGCAGCTGGCAACCTCTCAGGGAGATGTGAGCAAACTTTCATTTATGTGACTGCCTGGGTTTATTTTTCCACTAAGGATTTGCATCACTGTAATATTCTGTGTCAATTTCCCTTCTCCATTCATTTATTGAGCATGTCTGCAAAGAGTCTCCTGTGCCCGCCGTGTGGGTGCACCGAGCTACAGTACTTCAGGAAAGGCAGGAGAAGGCCACATCCCTCCCCGTGTGACCAGGTGGACTGAGTTCCTTGTTCAGGGAGTTTCTTTTCTTTTCATTCCTTTTCTTTCTCTCCTTTCTTCTCTCTTATTCATTCCTTGCTTTCTTCCTTTTCTGTCATCGTGAACGTGAAGAATTTAAACACATTTAGTGGTTTTGATACAGTTATTTTTACTGAAGATCAATTTTCCCAATGTTGGGAGGAGGAAACCGCTTCACATTGGCCCCTGGGTCCTTATACATGACCCTAGGAGCTTTTGAGAGCACCCTCACCCTTGATTTTCGGTGTGACAAAGTGTCCTAAAGTCATCATGAACACTTTCTGTCCCAGATCTGGAATCTATCATTTCTGAGGCAGGAGCTTGGATCCTCTTAGGGGAAAACTGTTTCTAGAAGGTGGGAACAGCCATAAGTACTGGATAAATTTCAGGTCTCTGCAGTGAAGGTACCAGGTGCGTTCTTATGATGAACGCCTGACATGGCCAAATTATGAGGAAAAGAAGTTTATTTTGCTGCAGGTTTGGAGGTTCCAGGGGGTGCCGTCCGCCAGATTCTTGAAGCCTCCTGGCTACTGATGGTGGAGCGGGGAGAAGTCCTTGCATTTCCCACCCAGAGCGAAGAGGGCAGAGCCTTGCTCCTTCTATGACAGCCCCCTGGAGAGAACTCAAGAGGTGGCGAGAGCTAAGGACCTCGCTCTGGGCCCTGCCTCTTAGACACCGTGGGGACCGAATTCCAGACACAGGGAACACGAACCGTATTCAAACCATAGCAAAAGGAGTACGTGTTTTCTCTTAAATTTTAAAAGAGATCACACACGGTGAGTGCACACATTTCCAGTTAAACATTTGCTTGGCGTAGGGAAGAGTGGACCGCATCGGTCGACGGTTGATTGCTCAGAGCGCTAAAGTTCCGCTCCCTTCCAGCCCGCGCCCAACTTCTGGACTGGCTGATTAGCCCGGGTACTTCCTCTAGCGGAGCGCCCCGCCCACCTCCCAGGCCCCGCCCCTCGCTCCGCCCACGTCCCGGCGGGGTGGGGGCGGCCCTCTGCGCACCCGGGCCAAGGCCAGAGTAATAATCCTCTGGTGCGCTCTGGGCGGGTGTGTGGAGAGTCTCCACAGCCAAACCGAATCTGGACAGGGATCCCCTTCTGCTCTTAAGTGAGGGACACACCACTCTTAACCTTTGATTTTTATCTTTACATTCCTTTATTTAGGCTGAAGCAAACTTCCTAGTGAAGCTCATATAATCATTTGCTTTTTTCTTATTGTAATACACAACCTAGCTATCCCTCTTCTGGGTATTTTCCCAGAGGAGTTAGAATCAGCGACACCGCAAAATCTATGTTCATAGCAGCTCAATTTACAAGAGCTAAATTATGGAACAAATCCAGAAGCCCCTCACTGGATGAATGGATCCAAAAGCACTGGTGTGTATGTACAGTGGAGTTCTACTCAGCTATTAGAAACAAGGGTATTGCAGCCTTTGAAGGTAAATGCAAGGCACTGGAAGAAATCATGCTGTGTGAAGTTAGCCAAACCCAGTGAGTCACCCGCTGAATGTTTTCCCTCATTTGTGGAGGCTGGAGCTAAACCCAGGCTTGGGGGAAAGGTAGATAAACTCATGTATTAGACCCCATAGAACAAAAACGAAATATGTCAATATTTATGAAATACATTTGCAAGAAACAGCATAAGATATTTGAACATGCTATACTGCATGCCTTTACAAAAATGTAAATGTTTAATCCTATTGTGAAATATATCAGAGAATAACAAGGGATTATAGGAAGGAATGAGAAGGGAAAATGTTGGAACTGGGATAAAGCAAGGTACATTCCAAGAATTTATAAATGTGTCGCTGTATATAAAAATGTTCTTCATAGGTATAAGAATTATGTGACTGTACTTGGGCATTTTAGGAAAAATTTAGGACCCAGAAGAGAGGCAAGAGATCAGGGGATGGGAGGAGAGAGGCAGAGGGGTACGGGAGGGGATATTGACCAAACTGTATTGATGTATTGTGTGAATCTATGAATATGTGAAAATAGATCCTATCATCATGTACAATTATAATGCACTAATTTAAAAAGGATAATATATATATATAACATATATGTATGTTATATATATATATATAAGTTCAGAGTAATGATACCGGTATTGCTATCAATACAATTATCGAAACCACTTAATATAATTTTCAGATCACTTTAAGGAATATCTATGTAAGGAAGTGCCATTAAATTGTTGTATTTTGGGGGCTGGAGCAGTGGCTCAGCTGTTTCAGCGCTTGCCTGGCAAGCACAAGGACCCAGGTTCAAACCCCAGCACCAAGTACACAACTAAGTGTTGGAGTAACGAAGGCCATGTGAAAGACTCAATAAAGTTGTTTCTCTCTTTCTTTGTCTCTCTCACTGTCCCTCTCTCATTAAATAAAAAAAAAATGTTGTATTTTGGGGCTGGAGCAGTGGCTCAGTGGTTATGGCACTTGCCCAGCATGCGCAAGTACACGAGTTCAAATCCCAGCACCCACATACACAACTAAGTGTCAGAGCAATGAAAGCCATGTGAAAAACTCAATTAAAATTGATTCTCTCTCTCAGCGTCCTTCTCTCTTAAAAAAAAAAGTGTTGTATTTCAACTGATGATTTTTCTCTACATGGCTAGGCTTCTGCCTGATACAGAATTTTATTTTAATTTCTACTTTTAGTGGTTTTCATTTCATTAGTTTTATATTTTCATAAATATCCATATGATTTGAAAGTCAAACCTACAAAGAACATAGGTTCAGCAGAATTTGGCTTCTATCCTTGTTGTCTCCCCACCATTTTACATCGTATGGTTGGTTCATCTTTCTAGTGTTTCTTCTTAACAAAGCAAATACGTACACATATTCATAAGCCCATTTTTAGAAAAACATAACATGGTGTATGTAACTTTTTCTATCATACTTTTTGCTAATATCTGGCAGCAGTCTCTCCATGGCAGCGTACAGAAATACTGAAATCTTTTTGATGAGGTAAGATAGTAGATTGTCGGTAGACTAATTAAGGCCACTAAAATGTATCCAACCAATCCACGTGTCTGGTAGCAGTTCTGCTACATTAAGATAGATGCAAATACAGTCTCTCACCCCACCTGTGCTGCCTCTCCTTCTTGTGTGATTGGATACTGCTGAACGTTGTAGTTATGTCTAATGGTTATGCTTGCACTAGTGTCTTCATGAATCACCTTGGTCCTTTTTTCTGAATGCCTGGAAGTCAGTTGGGGTTGTTTTCCAGCTGGAAGGCAGAGGCAGCTTACTTTCCAGCACATTCATTCCGCATGGCCCACCCCCAGGCACCAGCCACTGTATTATGTCTCCTTTCTCAGGGCGCAGTCCTCTGTCTCATGCATTTCCCTTAAAACCGTCCCTCTAAGTTCTGCATGTGCATTTCTGCGTTGAATCCTTGACATTGCTCCTTCTTCAGTGTGTGCTCAGGCATGCTGACCACCTGAAGCTGCTGCTCTGGAACTTTCCAGAGGGAGTTCTTTCAGATTCAAAGCCACTTTTCTTATGTCCTTATACCCAGAGGTCCCCATGAGGACATTTATTTCTGGGATGGTTTCGTTGTTCTCTCAGAAAGTTATTCCGTTCCTTACTATCTCTTTGCTTTTGCTAAGTGTGCAGAACATTACCCTGCAGTCTTCTCTGTGCCTAGGCCAGGGCCTTTTTCTGCGGTGTTATAGTAAGCCTGACCAGGGGTCTTTGAGCTTCAGAATTCTAGAGGTCATCATTCTATTTTTAGCAAGACATGCTCAAAATTGCCTGGGCTTCTTCAGGTTTCCTGATTCCCTGTCTGACCTGCCCACAGACCCTCTCACCATTGACCTTAGTGTTCCCGTTCTGCTCCGTGTGAATTTCATCGCCCAGAGGAGTCCAGCTGCCCAAACACACCACTGGACTATTGTACAGCAAATTTCTAAACCGTCTGGTTACCAGCGTTTCAACACACCACCAAGCAAACTTCCTTTGCAAGAGGACATATATAAAAGATGCTTCATAAAATCTGGCAAAACAAATGAATTCCCAGGAAAATAACCTCTCCCTATTGAGAAATGTCTGACACTTTAAAGGCAAAATATTAGGATGATAATGAGAGGTTTTCCTAACAATAGTTAAACTCAGGGTCCTAAAATCTCCTAGCTACATAAAATTAGTCATCGATTTGTCTAAAGATCACGTTGAAGTAATAAAGATTGTAATTGTGAGAAATAAGAAGTCCGATGGTCCATTTTCAGAATGTAGCCTTCAGGTTCGCATATAAAAGGAAGCCATCCTAGGTCGGAACCAAGTGGTCAGAGATAATCCATTTGCAAACTCCTTATCAGACATCCCACTACACCCATAGCTCTTTTCTGTACCCACCCCAATTTTATATTAGCCAAATGCACAGATGTAGCCCTGAGCTCCTCCAATCAGAATGAAGGGTACGATTGAGTCAGGTTAGAGATATAAGCAGGCTGCCTGCCCACCCAAGTGTGCTTGCTGCTCGGATCCCCTTTGTGACTGCACCCTTCTGCAGAAGTAAAGTCTATCTTGCTCACCCATTTCTGGGCACCTCAGAATTTTTAATGATTTTATTTCTAACATACTATAGGAATTTGTCTGGATAGATTGTGTTAATGAGGACTGTCAAAACTCAACTCACTCTTATGGACCCTTCCTTTATTTGGTTAAAAGCCAGATGTTTACAGGTGTCTCCTAGCTCCTTACCAGAAGATCATGAGACAGTCCTGACACTATGGAAGGCATACCCAGCCCTGAGACTTTGAGAATCACAGGACCACAGCTCTGGGAGCGTCAAGTTTCTAGTTACACAAACTTTTCGCAGTGGAAAGAATGACCTTTTGGACTAGATCAATACGTGTCTGGTTGAACTTCTCGCGTCATCTATACCTACAGCTAACAATGTCCTCCACTCCAGTTCCTCTCCTGTTTCAGCTGCCCTTTGAACTGGCGCATCATCTCGGAGTGTCTCCGCTTGCCAGGGAAGCCATTGCTGTAATCCGTAATCCACGGTTGATGCCGGTCTCCCTGCTTCAGTTCCAACAATTCCCACAAGGAATCGACATGCACACCCGCACCACACCAACTTCCTTTACTATTACTTTTCGTTTTATACTCAACTGACTATTTATTCTAGAACCTTCACCATTGACTTTGAGGCCATCTTCCAAGAGGGCTCTTTAGGCTCTATTCCTCTCCTCTTTGCTCCTCCACCCCAAACGTGCCAGTTACACATGGAGTTTGCTTAGAGAGCTGGACTGTTCTCAATCCTTACACACTCTGTTCTAAGGAATCCAGTATGAGGACTTTCCATATGTTTTAGCCTGATGACTGACAGAAAAAAAGGTATGTACTTATTAAAAAAATCAGTAAGGGGGTCTTTAACATAGTAATAGATAAAATGACAAATGACAAAAAAAGACTATTGACCAAAAGTCTATAAACATGTAAGGAAAGTATTCACACTTACCAGTAATTTTAAAACTCAAATTGAAATGTTATTCCTTCTTTAGTCTATCAAAATAGCAGAGAATTTAAAATGCTAATGGAAAATGTTATACAACACACATCCAGAAGCACTGAACTGGGTGGATAAATTGTTACAACCTTTTGAGAAGAAACTAACGTGATGTC
This sequence comes from Aplodontia rufa, assembly GCA_004027875.1. Lineage (NCBI taxonomy): Eukaryota > Metazoa > Chordata > Mammalia > Rodentia > Aplodontiidae > Aplodontia > Aplodontia rufa. Next base: position 47,012 of record PVKS010005998.1, read on the forward strand.
TATAATACCTGTCCCAGGAGTGGCCCACCCAGGCTGCAGATGCAGAGCGCACCTCCTCTGCTTCCCCAGAGGCAGGGAGATCCCAGGAGGCAGCCCTGAGCTGCAGGGAGATTAACATCTTCCAGGAAGAAACCCTGGGGATCTCAGAGTGGACTGAGAGATCAAGAGGGTCCAGGAAGCAGGGGACAGGAGGCACATGTCCCTCAGAGGGGCTGGCAGGAGTTTGAACTCTGTTCTAACTGCAATTAGAAGCTTTGCAGGCCGTGAGCCCAGGTGTCATGTGACCTGGTGGGAATCTACAGAGGCTCCCACTGTCCATGGAGATGGTCCCGCAGAGGGTGTCAGCTGGGGGTTAGGGCACATCATCCTCAGAGTTGGAACACAGGGTCAGGGAAGTGCTAAGAGAATTTGAGAGGAGGAAGAGGTGTGTCCCACCTGTGCTTGGGGCAAGTTGCTCTGATGGAGGCCACCTCCTAGACAGGCAGATGCACTGGGTCAAAGGGCAGAGTGGGATAGGGATGGGGTGTTAGGGAGGGTAACCCTGCAGACCCTGTCACCCTACCTGTGGAACACTAGCAACAGGGGATGATGAGGAGCCCAGCCACCAGGAGGGCCTGATAGGCCCAGAGGCACTGAGACTACAGAAGTTGGGAGCTGCAGGAGGAAACGTTGGCCCTGGGGCCAAGGTCGTACCCTATCAGTGCCCTGTGGCTGGAGCACATGGCACCGAGCTCTGCTGCAGGACACTTTCTGGCCTCTGGGTTCAGCTATTTGGTTGCCCTGGGAAGAGTGTGCCCAGGATCATTCAGAAGAACTCTAGTCCTCCTAACTGCTCCATGGCTGCCTCAGGACCTAGGACTCCCACTTGGGCCTAACCTGCCAGGAGGCTTTGAGGGTGCAGTTGCCATGGAGTGGGAAAGGGGAAGTAAGGTTTTCAAGGCCAGGTTTTCCTGTGAGTAGTTCAGTAACCACAGGACAGGACAGGAATGGGATCTTGTCTGGGACCCAGGACTCTGGCATCTGCCCCACCTTTTCCCCAAATTCCCAGAGGAGGAGAGCACTCCTAGATTGTATGTGGGGGGTCACTTCCTGGGGCACAGTCTGCCTACGACAGCACCTACCCAGCAGTTCCCTCACCTGCCCTTCTCCTCCACTCCAATGAGAACCCTAGGAGGGAGGTTCAGTGTTGCAGGATAGAAACCCCTTTTCCAAGTGGAGGGATCTAGTACAATTAGCCCCTTAGTGAAGGTTAGGGGCCTCCGGTGAAGTTCAAGAGGAAAATGACAAAACTTAATGATAGGGAAGGGCAGGCAGGGCACCTACCCCGACTGACACCAGGGTCTGAAAATACAATTCCATCTTGCATGAGAGGCAATCCCACCTAGCTCAGGTCTACTCTCCTTTCAGCATATACAAATATGTCCCAACAAAAATATTGGACCAGTGTATTTAAATTATTTCAATGGCATGAAATTCATGGCATGAAAATTTGCTTTGGAAAGAAGCACCCATTAAATTGTTCCTCTAGCCTAAAGCATCCTTTGGAACTTTCTCCAGCCTACTATGGAGCCTGACCCCTAAGACCCTGATATGAATCAAGTGTTCTCTTCCAGGGAAGAAGAGAGCAAACGGAGACAGTCCAGGACTGGCCATCTAGGGAGGAAGTGCCAGAGGTCCCAGGGAATTTCACAACTCTCCTATCCACCGGTATTCTTCCCTCTAAACCGGTATCTTCCCATGCTTTCCTGTTGTCCTCTAAAGGAAATTGTGTATCTCTACAGGCATCTTTTTCCATCAAAAGTTCAACTCATTGCGAAGGATGCTAATTTGTGGCAAGTTGCAAACATTGTCACATTAAAATGAAACCACAGCAGCACATTCTAAAGTTGTCCACACGGATTCAATCAAGTAGTGATTTCATGGGACCCACCGTTCACTTTGGAAAACCCTTGTTTCACAGTCAGAAATTTTACATTTTCTGTTTTTTTTCTCTCTCTCTCTTTGAACTGGCCCTTTTTCTTTTATATATTTGTTTTATTGACATTTATTTTTAATTCACAAATAATAACTGTGAATTTGTATAATAACTGTATATTTGTGGGGCACAATGTGATGTTTTGATGTGTGCATACACTTAGATGAGCTTGTATTTCCACTCCACTCTCCCACATTTTTTTTAAAGAGAGAGGGACAGTGAGATAGAGAGAAAAAAGTCTGAATCAATTTTATTTAGTTTTTCATGTGGCCGTCGTTGCTTGGACACTTTGTTGTGTATGTGGTTGTTGGGGTTCAGTGTTCGAACTCTGTATTCAAGCGTGCCAGGCAAGCACCTTAACCCCTGAGCCATCGCCCCAGCCCCTCCCACCACATTTTATCCTAAGGTTGCTCTAATACCTCTGTCTGTTATCATATTCTACTTATTTGCTATTTCTTTCTTCCGACTTCCTTCTTCCCTCCCTCTCTCCCTTTCAAAATTATACACAATGTGACTGGAGTGGTGGCTCAGAGATTTTAGTGCTTGCCTGGCATGCGTGAGGACCTAGATTTGAACCCCAGCACCACAAGACCAGATGAAAAACTAAAAAAAAAAAATCATATTCTCCCTCTCTCTCTCCTCCACCCCCCTTCCTCTCTCTGGCTCCCTCTTTCCTTAAAAATAATTGCACACAAAAATATTTATACTATTTACTAAAACAATTGTGAAACAACTTAAGTGTTTCAAATGTAAGTAGCTGTTAAACAAACATTCACATTTTCATTGGAAATACAGCCTCTGGTCACACGGGCAGGTAGGGATTTAAGAGTATTGTGGAATGCCAAGACTGAGGCAGGGTGGAAATGAGAACAAGGTTGATAGTGTCCACGCCCTTGAGCCAGGCAGGGGGAAAGTCAAGGGTCTCTATTGGTGAAGAGAAAAAAATAGCTCAAACGCGTAGGAGAGCAGTTCAGGAACTCGCGTGGCAACTTGGCAGGTGCGGGTCCTCAGTTCCACCAGATTAACCGCGAAGCGTGTTCGCTCCCGAGTTTCCTGAATCTGCGCGGACGCACGCCTGGGATAGCTTAAAAGCCAATTTATTGAGATATAAATGAAGAGTAAAATTGTGCGTGCTCAAAATGTAACTTCCATAGAGCTGCATACCCGTCGTGCACTCTTCGGAATCAAGAGATCCAGCCCCAGCAGCTTCCTGAGTGCCCTTTGAGCTTGACTCTGCTGGGTCTCGGGCGCGCGTGGACACGGGTGGCGTCCGGCTGCCGTGCGGTGGGTGGTGCCTGGGGAGCGGCGACCCGGGCCACCACGGAGGGCGGGGCTATCCCGGCTCTGCCTGGGTTCCCGGGACGCAGAAGGAGGGGACCCTAGGCGGCGTCCCTGGAGTCCCTAGGTGGCTGAAGGTCGCTTAACTCCTTTACCTTCCGCGATCCTCGCGGCCCCCCGAGTTGGCTTTCCTGGGAGGCGCGCTCAGAAGGTGGCGAACTTGGCAGCTTTGTTTTGCAAACTTTTTGGACCCACCCGCCCACACCTGTGCACAAGATGGGGCCCACCCGACGCCTGGTGTCCGCCCACCGAGCGGGGCCCAGGCCCCCACTTGCCGTTGCGTCTCATCTGCTGGTTCGGAAGGTGACCCAGCGCGCGGCTCGTCCCTGAGAAAGATGATGATGTCCCGATGACGGGAGAAACAAGCTCTGGAGGTGTTTCCTGACCTTATTTCCTGAAGACTGTACATTTGCAACTTCTCAGTGGTTTTTTTACCCCGAAGAGCTTTGAAAAGGATGTTTATATGTAGTTAAATGAGGTTTTGAAAAGAAACAAAAATGTTAACTGGCTTGATGAAAATTTTGCAATCCAGAAAAAAGAGCTGTCAATCCTGATTCGCAGCAGGCGCCCCTGCGCCCTCCCTGGTGGGGCTGCTCCAGAGGGTTTGAGAAAGAAGGAAGGAGGACGGAGTTGGTTCTGGCTCCTGCTCTGGGAAAAATGAGACAGAGATAGGACCCGCCCACCTCCCCTACCCCCAGCCGTCCGCTGTGCTCTGAGACCCTTCCCTTTGCTCACACTGGGCTTTGCAGAATTTCCATGGCTAGGTTATGTCACAAAGGATTTACGTTTAAACTCTGGTAGAACAAAACTTAATTTCTCACTATTGTTTTTCAGGTGGTCCTAAGGCAGGTGGTAACCTGGAATAGTGTCCACTCAGCATTTTGACTTGTGCATTGGTGGTTACTATGGTAGCCACGCAGACAGCCGGGGTTATACTTCCTGTAGGATTCCACCAGACTCCCAGTTCCACCTCTAGTGGCACTTAGGCACACAGCCATTCACCCCTAAGAAAGGAGTGTGTTTTTGTACCCCTCTTGGAATTCCCCCACTGCTTTCTGGAAGATGCACAGGGGCCTCTCCACCTGTTCCCTGGCAGCTGCCTTCCTTATTCTGTTCTCCTTACTGCAGCCAGAGTGATTTTTACATTTTAATATGGTATTTCCTTGTTGAAAACCCTCTGGGCTTCTCCTGCTTTTTAACACATGAAAACATTCTGAGGACAAAGAGCTTACCTGTGAAGAGTGGAGGGGCTCAGAAATCAGAACAAGTTAGAGCCCACGTTGAAATTGAAATCAGTGAGCAGGAGGTAAGTGGGCTTTGAGGGAGTTGATCATTAAGATATTTTATTTCGCGCTCTTACCTGCTTATTAGTTACATATTTTTCTCGTAGGCAGTACTGTTCTACTTCCGTTCCAGGTATCCCACACAAGCCAGTGAGTGTGCTCTTGTGTGCACCCTCAGGAGGTGGGGTATCATCACTGATCCACCCTTCGGGTAGTAGAAACCACCTGGGCCAACAGTAGAGGGAAGAGTCTGATTTACCATGAACAAGTGTCACCTTCAGTGGTGATCCTCCCTTCAAGCTGATGAAGGCCAAAAGCTTTCAGACTAACAAGATTGGCCCTAATCTCATTGGGAGGGCACATGAATCTGAAAGGTGTGTGGGAAGGAAAACTGTCAGAGAGAAACAAGGTAGGCCTTATAAAAACAAGAATGAGGAAATGACCTTAAGTGCATTTGCAGCCACACCACTAGTGGCCGAGCTGGCTTCAGTAGCATGCCTCCTGCTCCTCCTAGAATACTCAGTAGCATCTGTGAAATCTAGGTTCACATCCCTTGCTGGAAGTTCTCTTGAAGACCAGTTAGCCTGCTCTGTGTGTCTTAGGAAAGCCTTTCTGCCAAGGTTTGCCACCTGGGATGACCCAAGGCTGTGATGCTTCCATGGGGTCAGAAGCAGGAGAGCCCCTCCTCTGCACTGTGACTTCCAAGTGGACATCTAAAAATGACTCTTCTGTTCCTGATGGCCGAATCTGCTCCTGAGAAGATTGACAGGTGCCCTGCTCTCCCATAAGCACAGATGCAGTGAGGCAGGCTGATGTGGGAAGTGTCACTGTGGAAAGTGACAAACTTCAGTGCTCTCTTCTGCAAAGCTGAGGACCCAACCACCCCACCCCAACCAGCTTACAAGTGTTCTCAGTCCTGAAGCCCCACCATCCACTTCATGTTCTCCCTGTGGGGTCGAATAGGCCTTTCAGACCCAGAACATGCCAAGTTCTCTTCCTTTAAAAACACTGATGTCAGGCTGGGGCTGGGGCTCAGTGGTTACTGTGCTTGCCTGGCATATGCAAGGGTGCAGGTTCAAACCCCCAGCACCACGTACAAAACGAAGTTTCAGAGCAATGAAAGCCATGTGAAAAGCTAAATGAAACTGATTCTCTCTCTCTCTCTCTCTCTCACTGTCCCTCTATTTAAAAAAAACACTAATATCATTACTAAAAGAATTCACTTTTAATTGATGGCAAAAATTATGCTGAAATTTATCACTAGACTAGATTTTACCTTTTCCCTTAAAACTGTTCACTGGAACATCTTCACTGTGCTAATGAATTCCAGTTCTCATTTTCTTGGTGTGCGCACTGCACTTATCACTTATCTTGTGTGCGGGGGGAGGGGGGAGAACTCTCAAGTGACTAAAAGAGCAAGTTTTGTAAACAGTTCAGCGTCAGCTGAATGGAGGGTTCTCCGGAACACCAAGGAGCTCGAGGAAGCACCGGGCATCATCTGAACTCAACAAGACCCTGAACTCCCGCACTGGACACCATTTCCACAGCATGCACAGTCGGGTAGGTGCCACACTGTCTGGCTGGGGAGGGTGAGGCGTCACACACTGCCCTGCATGGACTTCCCAGGTGCTGTTGGCCTCCTTGACCCGCCAGCCTGTTTCCTCAGCCTTTCCCAATGAGGGTCCAGCCGCACTCGCACAGCTTGCAGACTGAGAGACTGAAGGCATCACCTACAATCTCAGCATGAGCGGTGTCACCAGCGGCCAGTATGTGGCCTGTACATTCCCAGCTCGTCCTGGGAGAAGTCTTCTGTGACACACTCGCTATTGGAAGTGAAATCCCCAGGGCAGACATGAGAAAATAACAACTCCCAGGACAAGAAGTCACGGCTTAGATTCTACTCCTGAAGTCAGCTGTGAGCTGGTGGCAGGATGGTACCGTTCTGCTCTGTGTGCCCTTTGCAACGCTGTGGACGCATGAACCCCTTCTGCCTCTACACAGGGAAAGCATCGCTTACCTTCTTCAGACTGTCTGCGCCTCTCTGCTCAGATCCATTTGCCTGCCTAGGCTGGAGGCTGGGCTTTCTGGTTCTCAAACACATGGAAGCTGCAATTCCGGCTGCTCCCTTCTCTTCCTGGTCCTTGGTGGGGATCACCAGGCTTCCCTCCCTCACTGGCTCCTCTGCTGTGTGAGGCTGGGAGGTCTTATTCTGTCTTCCAGATCTCAAGCACACTCTCTTTTCCCTGACCTGGCCCCTGGACACAGGTTTCCTATCTCCATCACCAGCAGGGCCTGGCTCCATCCCTTGGGAGGTTTTTGTGGGTTTCTTTTCATGTCTCTTTGCTTCACTTTTTTCTGTTGATGTAGTCAACTCTGTTCTTTGCTATACTACAGTGTTTTGTTTTGTTTTGTTTTGTTTTTTTGCAACCGGTAGAGGTCTTTGGCTCGGGGGGCACTCCCTAAAGAAATCATGCATTCTGATTAATTTTCTGTCACAAAATTCCAATCATACACAGAACAAAGCTCAGATTCAACAAGAATAGTAAGCATAGATAAATTAAAAGGGGAAGTCATTAGAAATTTTTGTATTGAACGATCAAGGCAATGCTTGCCAGACTGCTCCTGGGGAGAAGTTTCTTCTTTACTGATAAACCCAGTGAGGAATTGAGGATAGACTTCAGCGGAGAAGGCTGCGTGGGACAGACGTCTAAGCTGATTATGATAGTTTTTCATTACACCAGAATGCCCCACACACGGGCAGCCAATGATTCCTGCTTCTTCACAGGGCAGCAGGAGACAAGTGCTTTTGAACCCTCCTGGTCTTGGTGGTGTCACAGCAGCACGAAACAGACTGCCCACCTTTTCCCATGGGTTTCCAAACATTCGAACGTGACCACTCTCTTCCTGCCCTGTCCTGGAGGCTCTTCTCAGGGTCTGCAGGTGGTCGGTGCTGGGGGCACGCCTTCGGCTTTGTGCTCAGGTCACATGCACACTGATGCAGCTGTGGAAAGCACCCAGCCAGGTGGCAGGAACCACTTTGTACCTTTTCCCTGGCCTGTCTAGAGTGACCGCATAAATCTTCACGTTGCCATAGTCCTGGCTTGCATGGGTTCATCTTTGCTTGAAAGGAGTCACAGTTACTTCTTGGTTCCTGTGGAGCTTCCTGTCCCACACTTGAGGAAGTTTCGAGCTTCACTGGGCACCTTTCTGTGGTTTCAGGTGCCCACGAGGCTTCCCGCTAGTTTTAGCTGGGGTTCGTAGGAATATTCTCCAGGCTGGGCTGACCTGTTTTGCCTTTGAGTGCCCTTCAGGCTGTAAGCATCACTTCTGGGCTGGGTATTTGAAAGAGCTCTCGCTGCTGGTGGGGTCTTGGGGTGGGCCTTCACTTAGGGGTTCTTGGCCAACCCCTGTTCCAGTTTCATTTTCTGCCAGATGCAGTTTCTGCTTTTGAGTTTGCGTAAGCTCTTAGATGCCAATCGCCACCAAGGGTGTGTGTGTGTGTGTGTGTGTGTGTGTGTGTGTCCTTACACTCGTGTGGGCTTCCTGAGCTGCTCTGTCACAGCTGCTTCCCCAGAGGTATCTTGAGCCATTTCTTCCTGCTTGTGGGTGTCAGCCGGCTCCCAGGGCTTGAGTGGTTTCATCCTGTTCCTCGCATATGCTGCACAATCTCAGTGGCGACGAGCCCCGGGCCATCTGTTAGGGTTGATTGTGGGTCTGCCTGGTGCAGATTCCCAGGTGGCCTGTGGATTCATGCTTCTGCCGCCATCCCTGATTCCTCACACCTTCTCAGGGTTTTCCTTGGATTCAGGTCTCTCCCTGCCCTCCATCTCTGCCTCTGCCTAGCTTCCTCCCCGCTGTGTCCTGCTCAGACATCTTCCTCTGATATTCTCACAGTGGCTGCCTTTGTTCCTGCATCCTGCCTTCCATTGGCTTCTGTGCATTTCTGAGTTCCAGAAACCTTCTAGCCCTGTAGCCCCTGACCCTGCATGGGAAGCCCTGTCTCAGGATCTGGAGTTGGACCTCAACAGCTGCTGTTCTACCTGGGATCCTGGACCTTTCATGATATTTTCTTTTCTTTTTATAAAGTTTCTTAGTGAAGGGCTTGCAGAAACGTCATCAGCTCGTTCCTTTGTTGCATTCTGAATATGGGAACACACCGTCTTCTGTAAGCATTAGAACCAAAGAGACTCCATTTTGTGTCCTCCCCTCCCTTTCAAGGAAACAGCTTTCTAATGTACTTAAAACAGGTTAATAAGTTACTGAAAAACTCCCCTCCTGAATCTGGGTTGAACAATGAGGTACTGGGACGTTTTGCCCCAACTGCTAGCTGCAAACATTCTGCTTTTGTATTCAGCTTGCTTGCTTGGCAGCAGGACTAGTAAGGGGAAGTTCTTTACCCTTTACAAGCTCTGCTAACACAGCTAGAAGGTGGCATCATTCTGAGACCTGATGCTGGGACTCCAGAGTGGTCACTGCTCAATAAAGGCTTCTTCGGCTTATACGTGAGTGACTGGAGTGTCTTTATCTCATTTTGGGTACAACATAAGAAAACAAAATATACAATATGTGTATTATCTTCACTGTGGTATCAGACTTTGTGTCTGACCCCGTACAGAACCGACAGTGAGGAACTCTGGGGCTTGTCTATGTAATTGAGTAGGTGGCTTAGCTTCCCAGGTGCAAGGGAAATTTTCCTTCCTGAGAGTGTGTCTTTGTGCCTAAATGATTTCAGATAACTTAAAGCAGCAAAATATTGGTCAAAACCAAATGCTCCAGTTCTAGAACAATCAATTGTTGTGATGGCGAGAAGGAGAAACAGCAAGAGGAGGCCAGCTTTCGGCACTGAAATGCAGCTCCAACTTCCTGCAGGTCACTTCCCTGCAAGGCAGAAAGCTGCTGCATTGAGCATCTGACCTGGCTCTTCTTCACAGGCAGCAGGTCCTGCCTCACTGACCAGATTTGGGTCTTGATTGACATGACGCCAATCATGGTGCCTCCTCTTATAAACCACCGGCCCTTTCTTTTTCTGTTGCATAGTTTGTGATTCTGGTTTTCTACAATTCTATAAAACATTTTCATTTTGTGATTTCACATCTAACTCTTCCTTCATTGCATTATAAAGCTTTCTAAAGAATCTCACCCCTACCCCATTCTCCAGGAATTTTTTATTTTTTATTTTATTTTTTTTCCCAGGCATTTTTTAAAGGGAAAAATTCTCCATTATGGTTCACTAACATTATTCTGGAATTTTTTTTTTTTTTTAACATTTCCTGCAGTGGTCTTAGCTGCATTTCTACTACCGTTCCCAGGACATTTGGGGACTGAACAAAAGATGTTTTCCTGGTGACAAGCTGTTTTGAGCCAATGAGACAGTTCCATCTCTTTTGATTTTGCTGACAAGTGTCAGAAGCTTTCCTGAAGCATTTCTTCAGTGGACTTTGAAAGGGTGTTGTAATCTTGGTCTTTCCCTTCTCAATAATGAATTATGAAAAGAGGCTAATTGTATGTTTACAAACAGGACAGAAATAAACACCCATCTATTCACTGCACATATGGCTTGGTAATTTCTACATACCTCAGTTTCCCACTGAGTAACATCCCTCTAATGAGAAGTTCTCAGTACTAGAAAGTAACTTTAATATTTTTTCTCCAAGCTCCTGTGTGATTTAAGCACCTCACTCTATCCTGAGCTTTTTACTCTAATTCTTTTTCTGTAATCTTCTGCCTCCCTTATCCAGAATCTTATCTTGCCCCATGGGTTCCATTGGTTATAGATCATCTTTAAACTATTGTTGATAGAGGGCCCAGTAGTAGAGTGCTTGCCTAGTCTGTGTGAGGTCCTGGGTTGAATCCTCAGCAAGCAAAATAAAGTTGTCAAAATGAAAACGATTATCATGATACAGAAACTTGCCTGAACTAATTCTTAGAATACTGATCAGATGGAGTTCTGTCCTCAAGCAATATACGTCTCTGATTTCAACTTCACCAATCTCCCCTGTTATTTTGTAACAGCCAGATGGGAAAAAAAAAAACAGTTTGTAAGCCACCTTGCCCTAGAGAGGGAGGGTTTATGAGCCCTCTGCCTGGTGAGCCCAAGAAGTCATCTTGTGAGATTCAAGTCAGTACTTACTTAAACACCTCGTGGTGCAGAGAACAATCTGTTGTATTAGATGAATAATCAGATGTGAAGATAGTATCATTCATGTGATTTCATTCTTCTTTGAAGTTTGTGTACGTGCTGATAGAGCCCTGAGCTGCTGCTTCTTGTGAAGGTGTCAGTCTCCGCGTTGCTGGACTAGAATCGGAGTGTCTGTCCTTTCTAACCTGATTTTCATTTTGCTTCCTTATTTTACACTCAGATGACCCTGTTCTTGGTGGTTTATTATTGGTTTTTGGGTCACCATTAATGAAGGCTTTTTAGGTCCCATTCCTTCCTTCTTTGTCCCCACCAGGTGTTGTCAGTGTCATCAGCGTTCCATTGCCGTGACAAAATTTCTGACATAAGCAACTTAAAAATAAGAAAGGTTTATTTTGCCTCACAGTTTCGGGCTGTAGTCACTTGGCCCTGTTGCTTTGGGCCTGCTGCAGCACAGTATATGGCCACAGAGTGCTTGGTGGAGGAGACCTGTTCTCCTACTGATGACCCTAAATAAACTGATAAGAAAAACTCTAAGCCATTAGCCAGTGATTAGGCAAATGCACAGCAATTCTGTTGGCCAAATGTCAAAAAGTTGAAAGTTTAGAAAAGATAAGGAAAAGTGTTCAACCTTACTGTTGTTTGTTGTTGTTTGTTTGCTTTTTTAAAGAGAGAACAGTGAGAGAGAGAAAGAATCAATTTTATATAGTTTTTCATGTGGCATTCATTGCTCTGTCACATGTACATTATTGTGAACATGGTGCCAGGGTTCAAACCTATGTCCTCATGCGTGCCAGGCAAACGCCATACCCACTGCTGTAGCCCCTCAACCTCACTGTTAATTTTAAAATACGAGCTGAAGCAATGACATATCTTTGGCTTATCAATTAGGAGAGAAATTTAACATGAGAATGCAAAGAACCAGGGACAGTAGGCATTGAGAGGCATTGAACTGAGTTGGCGAAACGTCACAGTTGTTTTGAAAAGCTAGCCATTTGTTACGAAGCAAATGCTACTTGATGCAGAACTGGATTTGGGGAGATGTGTACTAAGAATATAATTTGTAAAAATTACACAGGGTTTTTTCTCAGGACGTTCTTCACAGCATTACTTATAATGATAATGTATTAGGGGGAAAACCTGAATGTTCATGCAAAGGGAGGTAGGGAAGGGTTCTAAGTGCGGGATGCACCATAAATAAACCAGAAAACGTGATGTAACAAAGCAATGAAAACATGGGGATAGATGGAGGTTGCGTACGCAAGGTGTAACGCGGACTTTAAAAAATAACCGTTAAAACACAATTCCATCCTTGGGCATCTTTGGGTGACCTTTTCTCCTTGCCCATTTGTATATTTTACAAATATTCTACAATGAAAACAGGTAGTACTAGCTGTAATTTTTTTTAATTTCTTAAAACTCCATTCATGTTTTCAGTGTCCTGCTTTGTTTCAGTTTCCTTTTCTAAGTTCAGAGAGCTAAGGTCAATGCCTGATCCCCCCTCTCCAGGCAGCTTGGTCCTGTGTGGGCACTTGCACTGACACAGAAGCCCAGGGCTGGTCCTCTGCACCACTCAGGGCATGGCCAGGATGACTCCTCTCTTGGAGCCTGTCCCAGGAGTGGCCACCCAGGCTGCAGATGCACAGCACATCTCCTCTGCTCCCCCAGAGGCAGGGAGATCCCAGGAGGCAGCCCTGAGCCTGCAGGGAGATTGACATCTTCCAGGAAGAAGCCCCAGGGATCTCAGAGTGGACTGAGAGATCAAGAGGGTCCAGGAGGCAGGGGGCAGGAGTCACATGTCCCTCAGAGGGGCTGGCAGGAGTTTGGACTCTGTTCTAACGCAATTAGAAGCTCTGCAGGGTGCCAGCCCAGGTGTCACGTGACCTGGTGGGAATCTGCAGAAGCTCCCACTGTCCATGGAGATGGTCCTGCAGAGGGTGTCAGCTGGGGCCCTGGAGGTCAGCAGGGGTTAGGGCACATCATCTTCAGAGTTGGGACATAGGGTCAGGGAAGTGCTAAGAGAATTTGAGGGGAGGAAGAGGTGTGTCCCACCTGTGCTTGGGGCAAGTTGCCCTGATGGAGGGCACCTCCTAGACAGGCAGGTGCACTGGGTCAAAGGGCAGAGTGGGACAGAGATGGGGTGTTAGGGAGGGTAACCCTGCAGACTTCATAAGGAGAGAATCCAACAAAAAAGGTTTATTTGGGCCAAACCTGCGGAGGGGGGACCCATCTTCTGCTTCACCCTGGGGAGGTTATAGGTGCAGGAGGGAGTGGGAGAATTTTTGCAATTAGGCACTTGCCAGGGGTTGCCAGGGAAGGGTCCTTGTGGTGTTACCTTCATTCTTTGTGGTAGTCATTATTCCAGTTGAAGATGGTGTTTCTCAGGATTCCAGTCCCAGATAACGATTCCCTTTCTTGTGCAAGGATGGAGTGTTGTCCCCGCGTTAGGTCAGGCCCAGTGGGAGTTACCCTGGGGTGACTGAGGTGCCAAGGTGGAGGATATGTTTCATAATGGCGCTGCCTATGTCAAGTTCTTCCTAACAACCTGTCTCCCCACAGGTGGTACACAGTTCAAGGGATAGGTGCAAGGAGCCTGCTCTGGCCTGGGACCCTGCCCCTCCCCCAGGAGCTGGGACCTGGGGCTGACTGGAACTGGGGCCAGAATGGAAGCCTGGCAGGGGCTGCTGCGTGGGGTTGGGTCCCTGTCTTGGGGACTGGCTCGGGAGCTCAGTGATGCAGCTCCCCACACCTCTCAAAGCCCTGGCCCCATCTCAGAAAACCAGCTCTCCTCTTTCCCTGGCCCAGCAGGATGATTTCTGACCCTGACTCACCCCCACATTAAGGTCTCTGTCTCCACTGATTGGAAAGCTCGGAGGGGCCCCGTGACAGTGACTAGGAGACCCAGGAAGCAAGGGTTAGGGTGCCATGTGCAGCTGATTGCTGCAGTGGTTCCTACCTGCAGCCACTTGGGGGTCCCAGGCCTAGGCAGGGAGTAGGGAGGATGACACCTGTCACTCTCTGTTCCAGAAGTGCTGGGATTAGGCCTTACGCAAGCTGACCACTTTGGTAGGGAGATACTTCTGGAGTCTGGACTGCTCAGGAATGGAGCCAGGAGTGTCCCACTCTGTGCTTTCCTCTTCTGCCCTCAGGTCAGGATCTGAGAGGGGACCTCTGCCCCCCACCCCCTGCCACTCAAGCCCAGGGAGCCTTGACCAGTGCTCCTCACTATCAATGGTGATGTAGGAAAGAGGAGCTTCAGGTGAAGTTCAAGGTGGAAATTTACAAAGCAGCAAGGATAGAGCCTAAACTAGAGGCTGCCCTAAAGATAGGGAGGAGCTGCCAGGGCCCACCCCTACTGAAGGGGGCCTCCCAGGCATTTCTTCGTTTCTTCTCGGGGTTCTGTGAACTGTTCCCACTGCTTTCATCAGTTCAAGTACTGTATGCTGTCACTCGCACCTTGGACTTACCTACACTCTCCCTCTCTTCATATACACCACACACACACACGATTTATTTGTAATATTTACTAAAATAGTTGGTAAAACAGCATGAATATCTTCAAACTTCAGTAAGTATTTATTGAATATAAGCTCAGAATCTTTTGCAAATAGCCCTGGAGTGGGATGGATGGGAGCAGAGTTAAGGGAAATGCTGAGTGGTCCCTTCACTGGCTGCCCAGGGCAATGTCCACCGTCAGATCTGGCAGGTGAGACTGGTGCATAGGAGAAGGCAGAAGGGAGGGGGCCCAGGGGCAGGGAACTCCCAGGCGACATCTTCTGGCTAATTGATTTTGGGTATGCTTGCCGTGCCTGTGGACTGTGAAGATATGGAAATTAATTCCTGAAGCTCCCCAGGTCCTCTTGCCCCTGGGCTTTTCCAGCCATCCTGGATCCCTGGGTCTCTAACTACAGGGTCTCCAGTCCCGAAGCTGATTAGTCCAGAGCAGCTGCAGAGCCAGAGCTAGAGCCAGTCTGGCAAAAAGGATGCATGAGATTCTCCTGTGTTTATAATGAAATCGTAGGCTGTGGGACAAGCTCAAATGCAACAGAAAGCACCGCTAGAAAAATTTTTATGGGGCTGGAGCAGTGGCTCAGCAGTTATGGCGCTTGCTTAGCATGTGTGAGGATGTGGGTTCGAACCCCAGCACCATGTACACAACAAAGTGTTGTAGCAATGAAAGTCACATGAAAAACTAATAAAACTGATTCTTTTTTTCTCTCTCTCTCTCACTGTCCTTCTCTCTTTAAAAGAAAAGTTTGTCACAAAGCACTTTAAAAATAGTTCCTTCCACAGATCTCAGACCACAGCTTTGACCATCCCTGCTTCCTTCCTTTCCTGCTGTCCTGAGAGTTCTGGTGTGATGTTCCTAATATTAGTGACATTCTACCCCTTCAGTTTTAATTAGGTTGCCCCTGAGGAGGGAAGAACTGGAAATCATTAGAGAGGAAAGCAGTATTTTATGGGGTTATTCAGAGATGAGCTCTGTTTGATTGTTCAATGGGAGGATTGTAAACTAATGCCCCCGACAAGGCTTATAGCATCCTTGCCAGCCTGCCCATCTGATTTAGAGCTGGCTGTACCTGCACCCATCAGGAATGCAGGAGACACCACAGGCCAGCTCCTGGGTTGCTGCCTGAGCAGAGGAGCTCAAACCCTTAGGTTTCATGCCCGCTTTGCACTCCTAAAATCCGATGTGGGTCATATGTATGCTTACTACTAGATTTGAAATAAAAACTAAGGAATGGAAATTCATTAAGTTTTTTAAAGAGAAAAGGACAGTGAGAGACAGAGGGAGAGAGAGCGGAGAGAGAGAGGAAATCAATTTTTATTGAGTTTTTCACATGGCTTTCGTTGCTCTGACATTTAGTGGTGTATGTGGGTGCTGGGGTTTGAACCCATGTACTCGCGCGCCGTAACCGCCCAGCCACCACTCCAGCCCCTTATTAATTTAAAGTAAATGATGACCTCACTTTATGTTAACACAAATAACTTATTTCTATGTGGAAAAACCTATATATCACCCCATTGAAAGAAAAAAAAAAGCTAGAGAAAAGAGCAGCATCTTTTCGTATTTTTACAAATCTCTTTGTAATGTCAGGCTGCATAAAAGAAAGAAGCTTGGCTCTCCCAACTCCTTCTGCGGTGGGCAGACTCCACCCCACTCCTAGGAGGAGGATGGAAAGGGTCGACAGCAGAGAGGGCCCGGGGGTTCTGCTCAGCATCCAGGAAGCCAAGATCCAGGGCAGCGCCTGGGCGATGCCCGGAAGGCAGCCCCCAAGGCAGCGTTAGGCCCCTGCCCCTTCGCCCCGCTTTCGCAGGGTTAGGCCCCTCCCTCTACGCCCCACCCAAGGCAGGGTTCGGCCCCTTCCCCTAAGCCAGGGTTGGACCCCCCCCATTTCCCCCGCCTGGGCAGGGTTAGGCCTCTCCCTCTTAGCCCGGCCTGGGCAGGGTTAGGCCCCTTCCCCTTCGCCCCGCCTGGGCAGGGTTAGGCCCCCATTGCGTCGCCGAGCGCCCGGGAGGGAGCGCCGCGCCCAATTGGCCGACTTTTCCTAACAGCCAAACACTGCAAACCCGAACATGTGGAGGTAGAAAATAGCTGTGGCTTTTAAGCGTACTGTCGCCTAGAACGGAAAGGAAACAGGGAGGGTGTTGTGCAAACGCAGGTAAGCTCTGCGCTAAGCCGAGAACACGCTAGGAACTGTGTTCCGGTCTCCCGAGTTTCCGAACGCGATTGGCACGCGAGCAGCTGTAACACACAAACTACTCCCCGGGATGGGTTACGTTTGGCGAGAGTGGAAACAGGGCAGGAAGGCTTTCAAGTTTTAAATAATTTCAATCTTCCAGCACTGAGTGGCACAAGCAAGGTGTTGCTTGTGTCCGGTGCTTAAATCAAAGGCAGGCGGGAGGGATCCTCTCAGTGCTGGGGACCCGTTCCGTTTCGCCCTCGTATTCCGCGGTGGGGCCGGGGCTCTGCAGCTTGCGGGGCCCCGCCGCGCCAGCACCCGCCAGTCGCGCGCCCCTTCGCGCGGAGCCCTGCTTTTCCGCCCTCGGCCCCGCCCACGCTCCCTTCGCCCTTCCCATTGGCCGCGCGCCTCGCTATCCCATCCAATCGTGGCGCTTAGCGCCAGAATTTGAACCGCCGTTTTGGTTTGAATAGGCGGTGCGGCGGGCTCCTGGAGCGGAGCGGCGGGAGATACCGGTCGCGGCGGCGGGCGGCCCGGCCGCGCGTGGACACGGCTCGTGTCCAGTTGTCCTTCCTCGGACTGCGGGAGGCGCAGACCGCGCCAGGTGAGTGGGCCGGGTTCGGGCGGCGGCGGGCGCTACTGCTCTGGCTGCGGCCTGGCCCCGGGGACTCGGGGAGGCAAACTCCGGGCGGCGTCCTGGCCGCGGCCCTTGGGCCTGGGCCTGGGCCATGGCCACTGCCGGGCGGCCGAAGGCCACTCTGAGCCGCGACTCTTTTCTGCAGGGAGTGCGGCGTGGATCACGGGTGTAGTCGGAACCCTGGGTCCAGCGACCCAGCGCACAGCTCGGGCAGAATGCGGCCCGCGGGGCGCCTGGTGACCATCAAGAGGAGCGGGGAGGACGGAGCCCACTTCCCGCTGAGCCTCAGCACCTGCTTGTTCGGAAGGTGAGCCCGGCGGCCTGGGCGGGTGGAGGGCTCGGGGCTCCCGCGTGTAGCGCTTCCAGGACGCGGCTGTCGATCAGAGGGAGGGCGGAACATAGCTTGGGTACCTGTGCTGTGTGGCTGACTTGCGTTATGTGCTTTTAGAATCAAACACATTTTGCAATTGGTTTGTTAAAAACTGCAGTCTGGAGAGGTGTAGATGATTCTGAAGTCCGATTCGCAGCAGGCTGTCTTTAGAAGACACTGCCCCTCCACTAGAGGCGACCTGGCTGCTCTGGACCTCAGCAGCACTCACTGGGCTGCTGCTTTCTTTAGGGAAATGAAAACCCGAAGGAAAGCCTGCTCCCTACCTGCCGCTGTGCTTTGAGACCCCTGTGCTGTTTGTTGCCTTCTTTTGGTGCAGTAAAATCCCTGGCCTCAGCACGATGGGCACAGTTACTCAGTTATACTTTTGCCTCGCCTCCTTCTCTGCACTCCATCTCTATCTTCCTGAGACATTCCAGGCTCTTGCTTGTGTGGGTACTTTAGCATTATAAAATTTGAACTTGATGACTGCAATGCTCCCCCTGTTCTTATTCTTGAGTGATTCCTTCTTTCAGGTATCTGTTTAAATTTACCTGGAAATAAGCTTTTAATGAGTGCTTATCTCTCTTAGCGTCACAGCATTGGTGATTGGTGTTTTTGGTTTGTCTCTCCTGGTTTGAGCTCCAAGGGCAAGGGCAGCCCTGATAGCTATGCACTTGGTACCAGATGCGGTGTTTGGCACTTGAAACGTGATCAGTGTGTACCACTGGTACTTGTCTAGTAGAAAGATGAGCCGGAGATTTGGATTTGAAATTAGGGGGTAAAAGTGGTTCTCCCAGGACCATTTCACCCTGCAGGAGACAATGGGCAGGGTCTGGGGACATTTTTCTATGTCACCATGGGAGAGGTGTTCCACTAGTATCACTAAGCCGAGGGCAGGGTTATTAGGGGGGCATTCAGCAATGCACAGGACAATCAGACCTTGAAACTTCTGTGGCCCAAAATGTCATCAGCTGTGTTGACATTAAAAAACATTGATGGATTCTCCTGCCAACAAAACCCAGTTCTAACAATGAAGACCCTTTTTCTGGGGTGTTCTGGTACCTAAAACCCACATTCTCCTCTTGGCTTTAAGGAGCTGTCACTTTCTCTAGTTTACTTGCTCTTTGAAAGAATAAAAATTCCAGTCTCACATGGCATTCATTTTGGTTATTATAAATAGTACTTCAGCATATTTTTGGCAAGATTTTATTATTTTGAAGCCAATTCATAAGTTTTTGGTCCTGTGATAGGTGCAGGTGTGCTGAGACTCTGGGGTTCATACCAGATAGGAAATCAGTGTGTTCAATTTTTGAAACTGCAGGATGGAGTGTAATACCAGACTCCAACATTCAGCCTGGCACTCTTGAGCTATTGAGTTTGGGTTTAGGAATTGTTCCTTTGCTGTGCCATGGTTTCGGCTTTCTGTGCAGAGACAGTTGAATCTAGGTACTATTTTTTGTTGCCCGCAGATTAGTATTTTTAATGTTAGGAGACTTTTGAATTTAAAGTTAATATGGTGTAGTTTTAGAACAGCTATGAAAAGTTCACACTTGACGTTACTGTGTGCCAGGCACACAGGTGACATGTGCAACTCACTGAATTATTTGAACAGCATTGTGATGCAGGTGCTAAAATAAACTTTTTGTGTTTGAAGAAGCTGAGGCACACAGGCACTAGCATGAAGTGGGCACTTTGCAGTGGATCAACCCTTGAAATATATAAAAACTTTTTTTCTTTTTAACAGAAAGGGACAGTGAGTAAGAGAGAAGCAATTTTATTTAATTTTTCGTGTGGCTTTTGGAGCTCTGAGACATCATTGTGTATGTGGTGCTAGGCAAGCATCGTAACTGCTGAGCCACCACTCCAGCCCCATATAAAAACTTTTTAAAGCACAGAGTATAGAAAATAATAACAAAGTTGATGTTACATATTTTGTGTTTCATAAGCATAGTTTTTTTTTGTTTTTTTGTTTTTGTTTTTGAGAGAGAGAATCAATTATATTTAGTTTTTCACGTGGCTTTCATTGCTCTGACTCTTCATTGTGTACGTGGTGCTGGGGTTTGAATCCATATCCTTGTACATGCCAGGCAAGCCCCGTAACTGCCGAGCCACTACTCCAGCCCCTAAGCATAGCTATTTATAGAAAAGGTAATTGAATTTGTATTTTGGTATTTTCCTAATATAATTATTTGAAGTACTTTAAGTTTTAAAGATCTCAAATAGCCTTTTATGCAGCATTTGTAAAAATTCCTTGCAAAATGTGGAGATCATTTGTACTGCCCATCTATTTTTTTTTGTTATTCCTCATGTCATTATATTTACAGATCAAGCGCATTAATCTAATTCTGTTTTATTTTGAAAAATTGAAGTAATTATTTGAGAAGTTACAACAGCCAAAAAAAAAAAAAAACACCTAACTCTTTTGTATTAAGGGGTACCGAATGTGACATTCGTATCCAGCTTCCTGTGGTGTCAAAACAACACTGCAAAATTGAAATCAAGGAACAAAAGGTAAGTGGGTTTTTGGAAGTTGACTTTTGAAACTTGAATTTGCTTTTTTTCTCATCATTAATTATGTATTTTCCCCCTTTTCTACATTTGTAGGCAATATTGTGTAATTTTAGTTCTACAAATCCAACACAAGTAAATGGGTCTGCTATTGAAGAACCTGTGCCACTAAAACATGGAGATATAATAACTATTATTGATCGGTCCTTCAGGTAGGTAAAACAAGTTTGGATAACGATAAATGACGTGCTCTGATTAGCTGTAGACCAGTGCCACAGTTCAGCTGTGATCCTTCTTTGATGAGGACAGTGTGGAAATGCTTCAGGCCTTCACTGGCAGTTCTGATAATTTGGAAGCATGTGGATCTGGGAGAGACACTTGGGCTCAAATAAGATGGAATTCCAGGATTCCAGGGTACACAATTAGGTGGAAAAAAGATGACCTGCTTCTAAAGGGAGGTTGTTATTTCCTTGTGAGGGTTGTGAAACTGTGTATTTTTTAGTTGCCTTTCATTTTAAAGCAGAATGCACTCAGAGACAGTTATAAACAAGATGAACAGGTCCTGTTGTCATGGTCTGAGCACTCTTGGATCGGTACTTCCTACTACAGACTGAGCTGTGCTCCCTCAGCATCTGAGTTTTGAATCCCTAACCCTCAGCACCTTAGAATGAGTTTGAGAGAGGGTCTTTAAAGAGAAGTTGAACTGAGGCCCTTGGGTGGGCACTAGGACACAGGCATCAGAGGGGCAAGCCCGCAGAGGGCAAGCCATGTGACGAGCCAAGCAGGTGCTGGGGAAGCCAGCCTCTCACACCCTGTGGCCTTGGACTTGCAGCCTCCAGATCTGAGAGCAGCAAATTTTTAAGACACTGAATGTGTGGTGATTTCTTAGGGCAGTCCTAACAGACTGTTCTGCCTCCCGGGTCTTGAGGGGTTTCCAGTGGTCTTCCATGCTGCCTCCAGTCTGTATTTCTCCAAGGAAGATACCATGGAAGTCTTCAGAGTTTTGCTGCTTGAGTACAGATCTCGAGGCACCTCAGCTGTGTCTTCTACGGCATGTAATAACATGACTGTGTGTCTGTGTGTGAGACTCAGCATGCGGGGTGTCTCTAGTTCCCTCCAAGTGCATAAATGCTTTTTCTCAAGGACATGCACATATGCACAAAAACATGCAAGACTATACACAATTACTTCATTCTTGTGGTACATTTGAATAATTTTGTTTTTGAAATATATTGAGGCTTTCTTTATAATCAGAGAGGGTTAATTTCTTACTAATTCTGTGTATTTGAAAACTGTATGGTACAGCTACTGAATGTGGTGTTTTATGAATATATATCTGTTGGATTTGAATCTTCTGTCTTAAATTATTCCCATTTCTTAGTTACTCTGTTAATCACCTTCTGAGGATTCAGTTATGCCCTTTGTTAGCTTTATCAGCTTTCTCCTCATGTGTGTGGAAGCCCCTGGGACTGCTCCTGGACAATACATACAACTCCCTGGCCTCAGGGCTCTGGCACAGAACTCTATCATATAGAAATGTCCTCTACCTTTTGCCTTGATGTTTCCATCTGATGATAATTATAGCTAAATTAATTTCCTTCTTGTTAGTGCTTTTATAGTGGAACTTTTTCCCACCCCTTAAATTTTAACTTCCCATAATTCTCATGGTCTCTTGGAACCTGCTGTCAGGTGACTTGTTTTTAAGTGGAATATCTTGATAGAGTGAACTTTGCATCATGTACAGTTTTAAAGGGTGTTTTTACTGAATGTAGATTTCTAAATAGGAAGCATTTGATCTAGAATGGAGACCAGAACTATTTGCCCCAAAGAAATGGAGATCAGTTGAGATGATTAAAGATCCCTAGCAAAGGCTAGAAACGGACCTTGGGGAAAGGACTTGATTTAGCACTCTGATTTCATGAGAAACAGGTCCACATGCCTGAAGACTTCAAATCTTACTCAGGCAGCATCAAAAATTCAAATCAGGCCATTTCACTGAGATACTGAGGTGTTCATGCAAAATAAAGGCTTGGCTTCCATGATTTGCTCTCAGTCCTGTTAGAACGATCATAGATCCCCTAAGGTGCACCTATTTTGTCGAGAGACAGAGTGGGAAACTAGCACGTTCGTGGTATTTTGAAACGTGGCAGTGCACTTTCCCTGTAGTGAAATCACACCTTTATGTTTACCCTGAGCCGTGTCAGTGTCACTTCGTTGTGTGAGTGAAGAGCGAGTTGTCGCAGGCTTACTGCCAACCTTCCATGCCTTGTGCTGACTTCCCTGGGTGTTTAAGTAGATTTTGCTCACATTCACACAGGTGCTCAGGTTGTCCAGTCTTTCCTGGGCCAGTCAGTGTGGTATGAGCTAATCTGGGTCCCAACCTCTGACAGTGTTGTTCCAAAAGAAACCTGAGATTTCTAGGCTTCTAGTGTAAACACTGTTGTAACTCTAAATTTATTTCTGTGTATAAGATAACATTCTGAACGAAGCCTGCCATTCATCCTTGCATATGACCTAATGTGGAGGCTTTAGCTACAGGGTAAGGAATCCTGCATCTAAATCTCTCCATCTTTCCCTGCACTGTAGGTATGAGAATGAAAGTCGTCAGAATGGAAGAAAGGCTGCTGAATGTCCTGGGAGCACACATGAGCAGGTGATGGGAAATACTGTTCAGGTTTGGGCTCTGATTCTTGTTTGATGATAGAAAACCGTTTGAATGCCTTTGACAACTTTTTACCTTTAATCGGTGAGGATGGCTTCCTGGTTATAGCAATAAAATGTAATTAAGGCATGAAAACAAGTTAAACTTGAACACAGTAAAATAAAACTATTATTTCTTTGTAATTCAAAATGAGAGTACTGAATTGGTCCTTTGCTTTTGACCAGAAGGTCCCCTGCAGTATGCTTCCGTCTTCCTGGAAGCCTGTGGTTGGGACAGTTCTGACACATGGAAATAAACCTTGGGGTTCGCATGGTCTCCTGGTTCCTGCTGTCTTCCACGCACTGCACTCATTTGTCTTTGTATCCAAAGTAATCGCGTGAGGACTGAGTGCGAGAAGCTTCCCCATGTAATGTGAAGTGAGTCCCAGGGCTCGCAACATGAGAGGGCTGCCAATGGCATGGCCTGTTAAGCATAGTTCTAGGGACACGCTTGAGACTTAGTGCCACCTGGTAGTTCTAGGGTGGCTTCTAAGAGTTTGTCTTTCCTACTCTTTGACATGCTGCTTGTTAGTGTCACAGGGGCCAGTTGGAGTCCTTGGTTTGGAGACTTGTGGGTGCACTTGTACTTAGCAACAGGCACCTCCGGCCAGAGACTGGAGTGCTGAGTGCAGCCTCCGGGGGCCACCCTCTTTGAGCATGCAGCTCACCCACTTCTGTGCTGAAGCTGTTTTGGGTGTACCCTGCACACCAGCCACCATGAACTTGTTAGTAGATGTAGGGAAATAAGCCACACAGTTATGGAACTGTGGGCTACTTATTGGCCACTCAGCAGTCAGTGATGCATTTATCTTGTTACTCGTCTGTGATTACAATAAATATTAAAATTGAGTATGTTGAAAATGTTACAGTAATTTGACAGGTATTTTATGGCTATTAACATAATCATATAAAAATGAAATTACATGTTATACGTATTTTAAATTTTACTAGTCGTTCATTTTTGTTTAGTCACAAGATTCTTGATCTACTTTGGATTGGAAATAGAAAAAACTCATTGTTCACATAGACAGTTTTAGAGGGTCTTAAATATCAAGAAATTTGAAACTGACTTGGTGAAGAAGTTAGATTCTTTGCCTTTGGTAATAGTGTTTGGAATTTTCTTAGTATTCCATATGATAAACCTTCCTCTTGGAGTATAAGACTTCTATATCTTATTTATTTGTTACTTCTCCCACTTCTAAAATAAAACATTCCACGTAAAAAAAGTGCATTTCCTGCGTGTCTGGGTGGGAGGGGCGGTGTTTGATGTGTAGGCTGGTGCTGCAGCCACTAGGGCTAAGCCACTCTGACCTGCGCCCTCATCCTGGCTCTCAGGTGCATGCTGAACGAGCATGTGGCAGAGTGGTTTGCCCACAAGTCCTGGGTCTCTTTCCGCTGGAGCTTATGGTCAGTATTTCTTCTGTGGTGGGTGAACAGATGAGAGATGCCCGATTCAAGCTTTGATTCTTCTTTCATATGGGGTTGGGCAGCAACTTGAAGTTACATGAGCTTTCTGAGGCTTGAGTTAAGTCATTGTATGCCTGGAGTTGACTGTTTTCTAGTACTTGCTCTAATTATTTAAGAGCCAGCTAAGATGTGCTTGGGTCCTGATTACTGGCTTCTCAGTCTCTACAAGTCAGAGATGCGGCTTGGCCAAGAAGATAATCAATAAAAATAATAGCTTCCTTGTTATGACGGCCAGCATTTGGGAATGCTGACATCGCTCTTTTCTTTCCAATGTGCAGGATCCAGCACGGCGGACCTTGAGAGCTGGTTTTTCTGCGGACTCTGGTTCGTACTGGTTGGATTCATTTCTGGGATCCTCTGGATCAGATAGCTGCCTCCATGGTGGGGGGGGGACATTATGGGGGGTGCAAGTGTGAAACTCTGGAGGTGGTGCCATTTGATGGGGTACTGTGTGTAGGGCAGAGTCCAAGTTCACATAAGCTAATTTTTTTCAGTTGTCAGTTTAGTTCTGAGTCATTCAATAGTGTATGTCATTTTATACATCTTGGAAGCTAATGTGATTTATTTACTTGAACCAA
Organism: Aplodontia rufa; assembly: GCA_004027875.1. Taxonomy (NCBI): domain Eukaryota; kingdom Metazoa; phylum Chordata; class Mammalia; order Rodentia; family Aplodontiidae; genus Aplodontia; species Aplodontia rufa. Next base: position 71,688 of record PVKS010005998.1, read on the forward strand.
AATATTAGTCTCTTAAGACTTACGGAGTTTAGGTATTAAATAATTTGTAGATGAAGGAAAGTGCTAAGTTATAAGGCAGTTTGAAACAGTTGCGATACTAAGTTCCGCAAAGTTTTAATCAGTGAGAAAATATTGAATTTCTGTTTCTTATTTCATCATTTATTGTCAAGATGGGAAAGAGCAAGATTCCAAAGCCCATTCAAAGGTCATGGAAGGAAATGCTCGGGGAAGGCCTCTGGAGCATGCCAAGAAGTTCATGGGAGACACTTCTTCCTTCGATGGCCCAAAAGACAGCACTGCCCAGGAACCACCTCGCACTTCGGCTTCAGAACATCAGGGACACAGTGGCAGAAAGGCAGGGGATCTTCTTTCTGGGGACTGTAATGAAAAGTCCAGGGTAACATTAGGGAGCTGTTACGGAGAACTGAGGTCTTTTTCTTCTACGCTGTGCTTTGACAAAAGCAAGAAAAATGAATCCCCATTTAAGAAGCTTTATCTGTCAATGAAGGAAGAGTTGGATGCCAAATCACAAGGACAAAATATTCCTCAGTATCGTAGGAAATCTGGATCGCAGACTGATCGCACAACGGGAAAAGATGGTGCTGGTGGTTTGCAGAGGGAACCCCAGCTGCCGCTGTCGTGTAAATCCAGACGGAAATCTGGGAGAGGCACCCCCATGAAGGCAGACCCTGAGGAGAAGGGAAGTGTCCTGGAGCCTGTGGAGGCTTCCTGGAGGCTGGCGAGTCCCAGCATTGCTCTCTCGGAGACGCCCAGAGTGAGGGCGCCTGTGTGGGGTCCACAGCAGCCGGGTTCTTCAAGGGAACATGGGGAAGAAGACCTGCGTGGTACTAGAGCAAGAGAGTCTCTGACTCTGGGCGGGAGTCCCGGCATCAAGGCATTTAGTAAGATAGTCACTCCCGGAAAGCTGTTAGCCAGAAATCAAGCACCAGCCAAAGCTGAAGATGCTACCAGCCCTGGAGAAAAGTCAGAATACCTCCCTTCCAGGAGCAGGAGTGCTCTCACAGACATGGATGTACTGCCTGCAGAGTCCCAGGGCCAGCCTTTTATAGCTCAGTGTCTCACTCAAGTGGAAAGGAGGATTCACAAGGATTCCCTAAATAAGCCTGGGAAATGGGGCACAGCAGCCGGACAGATGTGTTCTGGGTTACCCCATCTTTGTTCAGTCGATATCAGCAACTTTGGTGATTCTAGTAGTAAGTTTATTTAACGATACATCTACTTTCCCTGAAGTTTAACTCCTTCGTTCAATTGTAATGAGCTTTGTGGTGAGTCCACTCAGCTCTTAGAGTATGGTGGTGAGAACCATGTTTGCATTTCAGCCGTAGATGGGTCTGAAGATCTGGATAATTAGAGCAAGGAGCCATGGGGTGTCCTTGTTCCGGAAGCATGTCACTGGCTGCCAGAGACAGGATCACCCAAACACATTTCATTCTTTTTTCCATCTGTCACAAAATAGGGAACAGAATAATCATCATTGGGGTTCAGTTCTGAACTATAGCCTACTGTATCTTACGTTTGTTTGGAATCACTCACTGGAAATCCCTTGGGAATCACTGAATGTAGTGGTGGCTCTCAGGGATGTGTATGTGTCCTCAGCCTCCTCCAAGCACTGTGTTATAAGCACTGGACTTGGTGCAGAGGCTCAGCGACATCAACATAAGTCAGTGCAGGAGGCATTTCAGCAGGAAGGTTTGCTTTCCATTGAGCCTCCTAACGGGTGCCACCCTTGGACAGGGATTTACGTTAGCTGGTGACGCCTGGGTTCCAGGGACTGGCGGCCAGCGTCACCCGGAGAGGCTTTTGCGGCTCGTGTTTTGCTCACTAGGTGGACTGGGTCAGGCCAGTGGACGTTTGTCTCCATTGTCCCTCTCTGCTCCGGTGCTGGCTACTGGAGCAGACTGGTCACTTTCTTAAGCTGCGTCTGCTGTTTTTCCAGGTGCTAGAGAAATGCTCTGTACTGCTCTGTGCTATCTATTTGTCACTTGTTGGCTGAGTGGTTCTTCCTGAGGTCTTTCAGGAAGTCCTTGGGCAGCTTGGCTTCACCAAGGTCACAGGAGAATAAGGGTGTAAGGTTCCAAGTTCTCCACTGGTTAGTTTACAGTAGTGGTTTAAATCACGAGTCCTGTTGAGTCTCTTCATTGCTCTATTTACATTTGTTGTCCTTCCTTAGGCAAGAATGAGGACTTGTCTTTGAAGAGAAGGCGTGTGTCCTTTGGCGGTCGTCTGAGACCTGAGTTATTTGATGAAAACTTACCTCCTAATACACCTCTCAAAAGAGGAGAGACACCAGCCAAAAGGAGGTCTCTTGCCGCTCCCAGTCCAGCTGTCCTGAAGAAAATCATCAAAGTGAGTGGGACGACCGGTGTCGGGTTGGTGCTGGCTGCCGCAGCTGGCACACATTCCTTCCCAGATCCTGACCAAGTGGAGTGACCAGGGGATCTCTAGTTTTCAAATCAAGATTTGAAAATCAGTCAATGAGAGCTACTTGTTTGGGTGCTGGAGGGTGAACCTCTGTGCTCTGAATTAGCTCTAAGTTGGCCCAGCAGGTTGGAGGGTATGTGGCACTTCCCTTTTGGTGTGGAAGACCCCTGACCCCTGTGCCACAGGGCCACAGACCCACCCGGGTCACACAAACAATGGCCAGTTACAAAGATCCTGGATTCGTTGACACAGCCATGGCACTGTTTCGTTTTCTTCAAGGGTGGTAAGTGTGACATCAGGACATTACACAGACCCACCGGGGTCACACAAACAATGGCCAATTAAAAAGTTCCGGGATTCGTTGGCACAGCCATGGGACTGTCATTTTCTTCAAGGGTGGTAAGGGTGACATCAGGACATTACACAGGCAAGGGGAGCCTCTTTTGCACAGTCAGCTTCTTAAGCTTTTTGGTCACCAGTTGCTCTGCTCCCTCCCTTGTTTTTGGGTCCCTGGAAAGTGTGTTGGCATGGCCACCAGCTCACCATAGCAAGGCCTGGCAGGCTTCCCTTTCTCTTAGCAACAAAAGCAATGGAAAATCCACCTTCACCTTCCTGCTTTACGTGACTCCCAGAGATGGGCAGTCCCTGGACCCAACACCTGCAGCTGGTGTTGGCTGGGACAGGTCAGAGCTGACTCCATCTTTCCATCTGAAGTGCCTTGAGTCCAACTTGATTGCTGCTTTTATCTTTCTCTTTCCTTCTGTGAGTGGGACAGATGTAGCTCTGCCATAACCTTGCAGGACAGTGCTTTAAACATTTGGTGCTTCAAGATTCTAGCAGTGGAAATTCTTCCTTGAATACGTTTTGACAGGCATCACAGGGATGTTGTATTCTGGGCAAGGTTTCTTAAGAACCTTTCTGTCTCATCAGGAACAGCCCACATCACCAGGAATGGAGTCTTCTTCGGAGGTCTGCTGGAAAGTGAAAGCGCAGAGCGTGTTTGCAGGGTCCCCGACTGCTGGTCCCAGAATAACCTCACCAGGGCCGGATGATCAAAGACGCAGATCAGGCAAGGCCTCCATAGCCTCTGGTGGCAGCAAGTCCCCTCAAGACACCCCTAAGAAAGCAGGGAGGAGGAGTGGCCACTTGTCTTCAAAGAGGGCGTCCATCAGTCGAAGCCAGCATGGTATTTTGCAGATGATTTGTTCCAGAAGGAGAAGTGGTGCTTCTGAAGCCAATCTCATTGGTCAGTGCTGGGTTGGTGAATATGTTTTAAGGTCATTTTTCTCATTAATGCTAGTTTTTTTAAAGTTTCTAAAGTTTCACCATCCTTTCTCTTTGACAGTTGCAAAGTCTTGGGCAGATGTAGTTAAACTCGGTGCAAAACAAACACAGGCGAAAGTTGTGAAGCACGGCCCTCAGAGGCAGATAAGCAGGAGACAGAGGAGACCCAGCACTGGAAAGGTACGCGGTTCCCGGGTTGGTGCTCATTTGCAGTTCAGATCCCAACGCGCGCTCATGCCCTGCTGTGCTGTCCTCTCCCCACAGAAGCCGCCGGCCAGTGCTCACAGCCAGGGTAGCACAGGCCACGCAAACTCTCCTTGCACCATAGTAATAGGGAAAGCTCAGATTGAAAAAGTCAGTGTGCCTGCTCGGCCCTACAGAATGCTGAACAACTTGGTTTTCAACCAAAAAATGGACTACAAGGAAGATCTTTCAGGTAAAACAGCCCGACTTGCTGTGATTCTAACTGTGACTCCTCCTATTTGTGATGTTGTTGATGTTCGCTACCTCTGTCCATCCGCTGTGGGTGTGATTATAGAATAGACAACCGAGGCAGCTGGCTGGGGCCGTGGAATTCAGGGATAAAACTGGTTGTGTCCTTCAGAAAGTCCTTAGAGACGTGTCAGATGCACACACACCTTTTCCCAGAGAACAGCAAGGTACGGAGCCCGGAAAGTGCTCTCGGGTGGGGACGACCACAGAGCCGTTGCAGTTACACGAATGGTTCGCCCCAAAGGACATCTGGACCAGATGCTTTTGAGCAGTATTTGCTTCTTCAGGCAACTCTTTCTCAGAAACTTAACCATGTCTTGAAAGAAGCTCTGTGAGAAGGTCTTAAAAACGTTAGTAGCTGAGCAGATGTTTGGCTTCTCAGCAAGTGTGACTTAACTTGCTCAGAGGTCACAGCCACAGTGAGAAAGCAGATTTCAGGTTCTGTACTGCATAGTATATCCAGGGATTTCCACTATGTGCAGTTGGGAGGGGGTCAGTTTTGAACAGAATGGGTGGAATCTTATTTTTATTTCATGACATATTAGGAGTTGAAAGAAATATTGTACTGCTCAGTATAATCAATGTAAAGTACAATAGTAAGAGTAATATTTGAATCAACTAATTTATCTTTAAAAAGAACACGCCAAAGAGAAATGTATATATTTACATATTCTTAAATTGTGAATGTGTGTAATATGAGTATTAGTATACTCATGTTACAAAATGTTAAAAACACTCTCAAAAATATTTATTTAAAATGTATACCTGATAATTTAAAAAAAATTTATTGGTTCTTCTTAGTTATATGTAACATTGGGGTTCATTTTGACATAATGATAAAAGCATGGAAAGTGATTTGCTATAATTAAGTCCCCAGTACTTACCCATTCCCTGCCCTCCTCTCTCCCTCAGTTTCCTTCCCTCTGCTCTACTGTTCTTTCTGTTTACTTATGGTTGCTTTTTGAATTAGTGTTGTGGATGTACATGATGGTGAGATTCACTGCGGTGTATTCATACATGTTCACAGCTACATCAGATTCATTCCACTGTTCCCCCTTTCTCCTGTCCCTCCTCCCTCCCGCCCAATCCCCTTCACCTAATCCACTCGTCTTCTATTGATGGATCCCCTTGCCTTCTCTCCTTGCCTGGGACACTGTGTTGTCTCAAGCACTTCTTCCTTTAAGCATTGCCTTCCTAGAGTCAGGGAACTTTCACCCCTGGACCTAGCTTCCACTTGAAAACAATCAGTGCTCGAGACTGGACCCTGGGTATTTTTGGTAAGGCCAGGAAGGCTGAGAGGGAGGAGGGCTAAGGGAAGGACTGGTTGAAATGGAAGCCTAGCCTGTTCCCAGGCATATCTTGCAGATGAGCACTGGATTGAAAGCGTGTGTTCCATCTCCACGGCTCCAGCACAAGGAGAACATGGAGTGCGTGAGTTTTTCAGGAAGATAAACCTTACACAAAAATACTTTGTTCTTTTGTTTGTTTGTAATGGGGATTGAACCCAAGGGCTCTTAAACACTCAGCCACAACCTTAGCCCTTTTTTTTATTTTAAGACAGGGTCTCCCTAAATTGCTGAGGTTGTCTTTGAACTTGTGATCCTCCTGCCACCGCCTCCTGAGCCACTGGGAATATGGGTGCACCACTGTGCCCGGCTACTCTATTATTCTGAGATTATGTCAATAGTGTGTTTTGGTGTTAAAATTAAACAACCATGATATTTGGATTTTTAAAAATATATATTGTTATTTGTCCACACTATAAATGGACTGTGTCCTGTCACTTTCTAAAATGTGGGGAGGTGTTATCTGCATATAAAATCTAGAATGGAGGAACCCAGGATTCCTGGAAAGGCATCATGAGGCCTTGGGAGCCTGAGGAAAGGTGCCCATTACCAGTTTCTGTCCTGCCCAGGGACTAGTTTGGAAGACCACATAGGGCAGCCAACTCATTTGATTTCCTTTCCTGTAAGAGAGGAGAAGCTGTATGCATTTGTTTTCTCATTGCCATCTTTAAAAATATGAACACATTATTTTATTTATTTTTAAAGAGAGGAAAAGAGAGTGGGTCAGTCTTAATTTTGTTCATCTGGCCTTTGTTTCTCTGACACTTAGCTGTGAATGTGGTGCTGGGGTTCGAACCCGGGTCCTTGAGCTTGCCATGCGTGTGCTCCAACCACTGAGCCACTGCTCCAGCCCCATGAACACATTATTAATGGATCTGCTCTTTTGTGAGACTTTGGGTACTAGGAATCCTAGGGACTTCTCCAAGTTTACCTTCTGCTATTCAGTCTGTCTTGTGTTAGGACTGTGGTAGCTATTTGCACACAAGTAATGTAAAATATTTTCGTTATCAGGGCTCACTGAAATGTTCAAGACCCCAGTAAAGGAGAAGCTACCAGTGATGACCACATCTTCCAGCACTCTTTTCAACTCGGAGAATTTGCTTGGAAAAAAGTCTGAAGTAACTAATTCAGGAGGAAAACCTCTGCCTGTCAGTTTGGAGATTTTGGGTTGGTGTGGTTTTTTTTCCCTAGACTCGTGGTTTTGGGTAGGAGCTTAGGGATGGTGTTGTCTTTACCAGCAGTATTTCTTGCTTCACATTAGAGGCCCTTGCTGAAATGCCCTCTGCATCTTCTCTGCCGTTGAAGTAGAGGCTCCTGTCCTGAGCTAGCACTGGCATCCTTTAGCACACAGAAAGGAAGAGTTCAAATGAGGTCTGCACACTTCAGCTTCCTTATTGTAAGAGGATGATATAGCAGAAGTGTACTTGCTCTCATAAATAATGCAAATTCAAAATGATTGAAAGTTATAGAACAGAAAGCTAGAGATGACAGGCCCCTAGTGAATGAGGTGGGAGACATGAATCTTTTACTTTTTCCTTTGGTATTAGTCATTGTATTCCTGTCACAGGGAACAACTTGCTTCGCTTCAGAAGCATGTTATTGTTAAAAGGTAACACAGACCCAAAGCGTGCACAGTAGAAGCCATGTTAACTTCGTTAATGGTTCAAGGCCAGAAATAGCTATTTCTAATGTTTGAAAAAAAGTCACCTATATGCAAGTCAGTGGCAGATGGTGTGGCAGCCTTCAGAAGACCCTTCACAAGGAACTTTTCTCCAAAATTACTTACTACAGATCCTAACCACCACTTAATGATGGCCCCACTTTATCATCAAATAAACTCATTACACCTGAGGGTATGTGGCTCATAGATAGGAGATTTATGTCCATATTAGTGGCCCCCTGTTCCTAGTAAGGTTGATAGGGAGCTAAATTATTGGTTCTTACTCTATATTTCATAAGGATAAAATGCTAAATTGATATGACACAGTGACTATAACATGCATCTTTATTTCTAACAGGAGAAAATGTGTTCTCCAGTACTCAGAAAGCAGCAAAAGAATCATCTGATACAGGTTTTGCAAGCCCATCCTTAAGACGGAGGAGTATTAGAGAAGAGGAATACACAGTGAAGACTCCTAGGAGCCTCAGTAAAATGACTCCTCTTGAGAACATTGCTCCAGGTTCTTCAGCAGACCCTCCGAGGGTAGCTTCCAGTGCAAAAAAGTTGAGAAGATCCACGGATCTCAGAAATGCAGAGGTGCCAGGTGCGGAAAGCAAGAGTGAAGCAGAAGCTGACGTTGCAGAGGCCGTCACGGGAGGATGCCTGAGGGGGACACCCCAGCGAGCACAGGGGGAAGGCAGAGAGGCTAAGGGGGGTGAAAGGCCCTCGGAAACACGGGAGGAGAATACTGAGTCCAAAGGAAAGCTTGGAAAGATGACAGCGGTAAGGAGATCAAGAACTGGGGGCCAGAAGTGTGATCCCACAGCCAGCCTCACAGAAGAGACACTCGAAATAGTACCCAGGAGAGATCCCTCTGGTAGCCAAGTGCTCCCCCAGATATCAGCTTGCACAGGGGAAACAATGAACGAGGAGGAAAGAGCTGCTAACATGCCCTGCAGCTCGCCTCGGACAGGTGGGAAGAGACGGCACAAGAGGCCTCTGGGGCAAGTAGATGTGCAGGATGAGGGGTCTTCACTGAGGAAGGTGCTCCAGGAAGCCACACACACACCTGTAGCACCAGGAGATAATAGAAGCACTGGGGTGTGTAAGGGGACTCAAAAACAGAATGAGGACCCAGTAGGGTATGGAACTGGAAATAAGAAAGGCCCAAGAACTCCTAAGAAAAAGACCCAAGCAACCCTTGAAGACCTGGGTGGCTTCAAAGAACTATTCCAAACACCAAAGCACATTGAAGAGTCTAAGACAGTTGATAAAATGAAGGTGCTGGGCAGATCTCCAAGACCAGAACGTGTGGGGACTCCAACAAGCAGCAAGACACGACCCAACACACTGCAAGGAAAAGTGGATCTGAAGCCAGAGCTCCCAACACCACAGAAGCTCAGAAGAACATCGGAGGAAGGTACACACACACCCCAAGTGCCAGGAGGTGAGGGCAGAGCCATCAAGGCTTTTCAGAAGTCTCCAAGGCAGGTGCTGGATCCAGCAGTAAATGTAGCAACCAGCAAGCGGCAGCGAGGAGCTCCTAAGGAAAAGGCCCAGCCCCTGGAGGACCTGGCTGGGATCCAAGAGCTCTTCCAGACACCTGGCCATGGCAGGGACCCTAAGACTGTTGTTAAAACCACAGGCACGTCTTGCAGATCTGCAGGACTGGAATCAGGGGACACTCCTGCACCCCCAAAGAGACGGTCCAGGACAACTCTGCAGAAAGTGGAGGTGAGGGAAGCACTCTCAGCACTTGGGGAACTAACACAGTCCCTGGAGAGAACCATGCACACGCCCACCATGCTAGTACAGAAGAGAGGTGTTGAAGCGTTTATGGAAACTCCAAGACAGAAACTGGAGCTGACTGAGAATGTAACTGGACGTAAGAGACAGCTACGAGCACCTAAGGAAAAGGCCCAGCCCCTGGAGGACCTGGCTGGGATCCAAGAGCTCTTCCAGACACCTGGCCATGGCAGGGACCCTAAGACTGTTGTTAAAACCACAGGCACACCTTGCAGATCTGCAGGACCGGAATCAGGGGACACTCCTGCACCCCCAAAGAGACGGTCCAGGACAACTCTGGAGACAGTGCAGGTGAGGGAAGCACTCTCAGCACTCGGGGAACTAGCACAGTCCCTGGAGAGAACCATGCACACGCCCACCATGCTAGTACAGAAGAGAGGTGTTGAAGCGTTTATGGAAACTCCAAGGCAGAAACTGGAGCTGACTGAGAATGTAAGTGGGCGTAAGAGACAGCCACGAGCACCTAAGGAAAAGGCCCAGCCCCTGGAGGACCTGGCTGGGATCCGAGAGCTCTTCCAGACGCCTCACCATGGCCAAAAGCCAGAGACTGCAGGACAAACTGCAGAAATGCTGTGCCAGTCTCCAAGACCAGAACCAGTCAGAACACCAGCAAGCACAAAGAGACGGTCCAGGTCCAGCGTGCGGAAAGTCGACGCAGAAGAAGAGCTCTCGGCTCTCTGGAAACTGTC
>PVKS010005999.1:0-81199 GCA_004027875.1 Aplodontia rufa
AAAAAAAAAAAAAAAAAAAAAAAAAAAAAAAAAAAAAAAAAAAAAAAAAAAAAAAAAAAAAAAAAAAAAAAAAAAAAAAAAAAAAAAAAAAAAAAAAAAAAAAAAAAAAAAAAAAAAAAAAAAAAAGGAAAAGAAAAAAGAAAAAAAAAAGAAATACATAAAGTAAACCATGTCCTGTTAGAATTTCAATGAGGCAAAATGTAAGTTGTTACTACAAGGCATTAAGGGAAAATGTCCTAATTGTGTTTCTTAGTCATTGTGTTTTCTGTTTTTATGATATATTTGGTGGAAGAAAGCATTGGAAAAAGGACAGTGATAAGTCGTTGATTACAGTGCACCAAATCACAAAATCAACCAAACAGTGACTGGCAGTGTGCAAACATTTTCTTTTCACTTTGTTGAGTTTGGAAGGCCACGTGAAAGAACAAATTGCAGCTGTGCTCCCTGAGGGCCCAAGCCCTGAGATGATAGCTTTCCATCTGCAGAAGAGCGCTCAACCGGCAGTGAACATGGTTATGTACTGAAGTACAAAGTCAGAACTGAAAGGAGAGAGAAAATGCACAGTAGGGGAAACTGCAAAGAGCTTCAGGAAGCAGCGATTTAGATGAGACTGGGAGATGAAAACTGAGGAGAAAATTATTGTGGATTTTAGTGTTGCGTGTATTGGAAATAATGTTAAAACTGAGGCTAGGGCTATTAACCTTCCATTTATAATTAAGAAGAAGGGGTTATGGGCACTTTTACAGACTTCATTAGATCTGTAAATGTCTGAAAGATCAACCTGTGTGTGTGTGTGTGTCTGTCTGTCTGTCTTTCTGCCTGTCTGCATAAAAGCATTTTGTTTCTGGGGTAAGAATTGCTAAATTTTTATTTTAGTCTTAAAAAAGTCTAAGACTCTTCCCCGAATATACTAACCAGAGGAATAAAGCCTGACAATGTGAAGATTTTAATGTCACACAATTTGGGGAGTCATAAAAGACCAGTTCTCAGGACTTGAGCAATAAATACATTTTGTCAGTAGGAAACACATGCAGTTCTTCATGGAAGACCTTTCATTTGCAGATCACTGTGGCCTTCCTGGAAATAAAGCAACAAGAAGGATCCTGCTAAACTGCTTGGACCTCAGGCTCTTCTCAAGGCTACCACTGGGCATTTCTTACTTTTTTGTCAGGAAGGCCCTTGAAATCAGCCTTTTCAAAGCTCCCTTTACCTCCTTGTTCCTAAGGGTATAGATGAGGGGGTTCAGCATGGGTGTGATGATTCCATAAAAGAGGGATACCATCTTCCCCCGGTCCTTTGAGGAGGGAGACGGTGGCTGTAGATACATATATATGGCAGTGCCATAGAAAAGTGTCACCACAATTAGGTGTGAGCCACATGTCCCAAATGCCTTTCTGCGACCTTCCACGGACCGTATTTTCAGCACCGCTTGGACGATGAATGCATAGGATATGAGGATGAGCATCACAGGTATCAGGAGAAAAAGCACACTGATGAAGAACAACTCAGCCTCGTTGGCTGTTGTGTCAGCACAGGACAGCTTGAGCAGTGCAGGTACCTCACAGAAGAAGTGGTCCACTTCTCTGTGGCCACAGAGCGGCATCTGGAGGGTCCAGGTGGACTGCAGTACTGAGTTGCTGAAGCCACTGACCCAAGAGGCAGCTGCCAATTGCAGGCAGAGCCCGTGGTGCATGATAACTGAATAGCGGAGTGGCCGGCAGATAGCCACAAACCTGTCGAAGGACATGACGCCCAGCAGAAGGCATTCAGTGGAACCCAAGGCCAGGAAGATGAAAAGCTGGGCCACGCAGCCACCATAGCTGATCACCTTTCTGGTGCTGTGAATGTTCACCAGCATCTGCGGAACTGTGCTAGTGGTATAGCACAGGTCCAGGAGTGATAGATTGGTGAGGAAGAAGTACATGGGTGTGTGGAGTTTGAAGTCCAGATGTGACACGAGAATTATTGCCACATTGCCCAAGATAGTCAAGATGTAGGAAACTAGGAATACCACGAAGAGCGGAAGCTCTAGCCAGGGTTGGTCAGAGAAGCCCAGCAGAATGAACTCCTGTGGAATGCTCTCATTAGCCCAGCTCATGTTAAATGACTCAGCTTTCGGTTCCCTGAATTATAAAACATCAGCAAATTAATAAACACATTCTTATTGACTATGTCAGCTATAATCATGTGGCTGGTGACTTGCACAAATTTATAGATTGACATTGCTAATAATGTGAAAAATGATTGATAAAATGACAATTATCTACCTGTCCAGGTATTTTAAAAGTTGAAATGTTTGTAAGTGTTTCTTAGCAAGGTGATTTTCCAGTGTTTAAAGCAGATCGTCACTGTCTGCTCTCACAGGATGATGGTTCCTCTGGTTTCCCATTGCATGGCAGATGACAGTTGCAAGGTGATTTTCCAGTGTTCAAAGCCTATGGTCACTGTGTACTCACAGGATGATGGCTTTGGTATTCCACTGCCTTGCAGATGACAGTTATAAGGTGATTTTTGAATATTTGAAGCTTGTTGTCACTGTCTACTCTAACAGGATGATGGTGCCTCTGGTATTCTGCTGCCTTGCAGATGACAGTTGCAAGGTGGTCTTCCAGTGTTCAAAGCACATCATCATTGTCTACTACAGGATGGTCCCTCTGGTACTTCACTGCCTTGCAAATGACAGTTGCAAGGTGATTTTTGAATGTTTAAAGCACATTGTCACTGTCTACTTTCCCAGGAGGGTCCCTCTGGTATTCCATTGCCTCACAGATGACCATTCTCCCTGCTTTCCATAAGGCAGATGCAGATGCTGCTCCTGCCTTTAGCGTTGGTTCCAATTCCTCCTCTGTGTCAATGGGATTCCTTGGTTGTGGTATTAAAATTGTGTAAATCCCACCTCTCCATGATTCCCTTGCCCCTCTCAAATGAATTCAAATAGGATCTTTCTAGACAATTGTCAGACATAATTTAGGGACATATACCTTTCTACTTTTAGAAGTTTGTGGAATTTGTACAGGACTTCAATATTAGGACATTTGAAGGTCTGGGCTCAGATAGCTCCCTTTTGGAGAATTACTGTGTCCTGGGAATGTTCTGTTCCTCTAAACTTCAGGCTCTTCATTTGTAAATATGAATGCACACAGCTTAGCCTAGTCTGCCCTCTACAACAGGGGTGTGTGGATGAAAGAAGTCACAGTGGCTCAAGAAATGAGGTGCTCACGGAGGGATTGTGATTTTTAGATCTTTAAATTTCCTAGGTTACCAGTGAAAATGGTGCTGCCTGTCAAAACTGACATTTCATTCTCCTTGTAACACCAAAAGTTAACCTAGATGGCAGGGACCAGCCCCAGCCATCAGCTTGGGCCACAGGGACCCAGTGGCCATCTGATATGAAGTACAAATGTCCTCTGTGCACAGTGCCAAGCTCCCAGCAGAGGCTGCTCAGAGCCTAAACCTGAAGGCCTTGTGTGCCAATGCTGCCCACTCAAAGTGCATCTATGCCAAAGAAATCTCAATGGAAATTATTTTATCAATATCAGAGTATGTGTCTACATTCAGCCAAAGGTTGGCAGTGTATGTTTTAATTTTGTTTCTACTTATTCTGGAACTATTAGTCCCCTGAAAAATGGCTCTTGCCCTCATCTGATAAGAAATCTGAGACATACAGACATAGAAGGAAGCAATGTCCCAGTGTGTCTTTCGGGGAGATGGAGCTGTGCATGGGCAACTCCATCCACTGAAGAACAGAAAGCTGAGAACAGAGGCTGCCTTGAGCAGCCCTATCCTGGGAGTGGAGACAGAAGTGTAAAGCTGACTTGACTTTCAAATTTGTCTGGATTTTGTTCTACTTTTTAATAAGTGTGCATTACATTAGTGATTGTTTAAAGACTGCCTTGTTCACCAGTTTATCCTCTGCACCCGTTTCAGACTAGCCTTGCTTCAGGTAAGACTTGGGTCTCCCTGTGGATGCCAATCTTCACAAAAAATTTGTTTTTTTTTTAAACTCTAGACACTTCCTTAAAATTCAGGCAGAATCTATGAAGAACTTGTCTAAAGGGCATTGTAGAGCTTGTGTAAAGGACTTTGTTTACCTTTGACTAAACTACATGCCAGGAAAGGTTGGAATCAGGCCCAGCAGGTAAGTGGGTGCAGTGTGGAGGTGTCACCACCCACTTCACAGTGTCCCGGAGCAGATTCCCTCAGCCCAGATCAACAGGTAGCCAAGGTAAGGCTGAAGATGGAGCCATTTCCTGTGTGGATGCTTAGAGGATCTCCCTGATGCAGCACCAAAGAGGAAAGTGATCTTCCCATTACTGCTCGGAGAGCTCTGCCACCAAGGACCCTGCTCCTGTTCTCTCTAACCTGTGCCAGAGCCCTAGCTGAGCAGCCCTCCATTTGGAGTCTCTCCTTAGAATTCAGCAAGGCTGCCTCTCCTGGGAGCCTCTGCTGAGAGGACCCTTTTAGTCAACTGACCTCCTCATTCTTCAGTTTATTACACAGTAACACAGCTGCCTTGTTCTAACTATTCCATAGTGGGAGAACATTGATTGCTAGCAGGAAGGACTGTATCAGAATGAGGAGGGAGCTGGAAGGTAAAGAGGGAGGGAGCAGGTGGTTTCATGGCACCTCCCCCTGTTCTCACACTCAGCTCCACCCAATGTTTGCAGGTTAGCCCACCTTCCAATGACCTCAGATGTCTTCCACTCTTAGCAGGGTAGCTTCAGATAAAATAGTTGTGGTATCATTTTGTTTCGGAAATGTTAAGTACTGTGAATTCTATTCATATCACTGATTTTAGGAGTGAAGGGTTCTTTAATAACTCAAAAGCAAAACAAAATAACAAAAAACTAGGGTGCCTGATCTGCCTCTCTGAAATCATGTGGGACAGGTTGGTGCTGCTTGCCTATGAACACCTGCTTCAGCTGCTTGCATGTGGTGCTAATATCTTAAGGGTCATCAAGTAGGTTACTCCAATTTCAGATAGAGCTCCATTGCCAGCATCTCAAGATGATTCTCTTTCACATAGGAAGCACGCAGTTGGGAAGCAAGAGTATACTTGGGATTATGTGAGTGGCTAAGCACAACAGAAAGAGCACAGCCTTAGGGTGAAGGGGAATCTCAGAGGTTGCCCAGGATCCTTTGCAGTGTTCTGTGATCTGCAAAATCCTTTAAACCATGGTTTAGAACATGTTCCAGGTGAATATGGATCCTTATTTCCTTTTTCACTTGTGTATTGGTTGACCTAATCTCTATCATCTCCCTCTCGAAGTTTCTCATTCCATATCTGAACTTAAGTAATTAAAAGATGGGACTGGAGTTGTGGCTCAGTGGTTACATCACTTGCCTGGCATACTCAAGGATGCAGGTTTGAGCCCCAGCACCACCTGCACCACGAAGTGTTGGAACAACAAAAAAGTCACATGAAAAACTAAATAAAATTGTTTTAAAAAAAGTATTCAAATGATGAGGTTCATGGGTATTTTAGGAAAAATATAGGACCCAGAAGAGAGGCAAGGGCTTGGGGGACAGGATGGAGGTAGAGGGGTGTGGGGGGATATTGACCAAACTGTATTACTGTATTGTGAACATCTATGAACATGTGACAATAAATAAATCATTATGTACAACTATAATGTACTGATAAAAATAAATAGTAAAAAGGACAAAAAATAAAAAATGCTTGCATATACATCTGAAAATGGACAATGTACACATTAAAAAAAAGATGAGGTTCAGCAGAGTCTTGAGAGCATCTTCTTAAACTTCATCATGCAAAGAACATCAAGACAATAAAACAAGAGTTTTAGTGCCAAATCTGCCAAGGAAGTCATAGATTAATTGGACAAGTAAATTCGTAGTTTGGATGTCAGTTTTGCCTTTTATATCACAATGAAATTGATGTTTTCCTTTCAGCAAAGAACTGCTTTACATTTTCTCAATCCCCATGAGATAGTCTTTTAAACACCTTCTTTTAGCTAGAACATACAGATAAATAATAGGAGTCATTTCCCCCCCACTCAGCTAATATGCTGTAGATTGTTTTAGCAGGATAAGGAAGTTTGTCATAAAGTTTTCCAGTTCATAAAAGATGAATTTTGTAGGCAGAAACCTGAATTTTTATGCTCAAAGAAATTAAATTGATTTCTCAAATTTCTAGAGCAAATTAAGTAGCAAATTGAAGATTAGGAGCATAAATTATCCTGTTTTAAAGTTCATATTGTCCATGTGGATTACCAATATAGTAAAAGTAACATTCAAACTTCAATGTAATTTTATTTAGTAACTTAAAAATTATATTCTACTTACCTGTGATTTTAGCATTAGGGATAGATCAATTTAGTTTTATTCCTGGAAATCTTGCCTTCAATAGGACTAATTTAAAGCACTCAGATAAATGACAGCTTCACAGGTTACTTAGTTGTACAGTGGACTTGGTGAAAAGCATCCATTTCTTTTGGTCCCTTCAGTTGAGCAGGAATTAGGCGGTCCTATTCAAGTCCCATTCAGAGCAGCCTTGAGGTGACCTGTGTGCCTGGCAGCCATCACTGACTGGGAACTTAGGCATCCAGTGTTGACTTAGAGACCTTCGCCCCTTCAGTTTTCCAGAGCGAGGACAAGTGCTTTCCCTATGGATTTTGGCAGCTTATGTCTGGCAGAACTCTAGGCCCTGTGCTGCAGATTCCCTTCCCCACCCTATATAGTGGCTGGGCACACACCCTGGGGAGTGGCCACCCTACTCTCCTCTAGCAACGTGGACTTGCACGGAAGGAAGCCTTCCCTGGGGACTGAATCTTGAACTTCTTCCAATACAAGAGGAATGACAATGGGGATTAAAATAGCTTACTGAAGAAAAATCAAAAGTCACGCTAGAGATTATGATTCATAAACCATTCAGTGAGTTCTCTAGTCACTTACTTCCATCAGGAAGGAATTCTTCCTTTCACAGGTGAACTTTACCAGGTGCCATCTGAGGTATGCCTTTGATTTCTACATCACAAAGAGTCTCCAGTTAAGCTATAAAAACTGCTTATTAACTTGGTTTGGGACATATTTTACATAAAACAACTTAAAAAGTAATTAAGGTGTACCCAATATACCTAGTATGTCTTTTCATTCATGGATTCTGAATTTCCAGGCTTAGTCTCTTCCTCAGGTGGAGATTATATATGGTCACTGAAATTCTTTGGCTTAAAATTTACTTATAATATTTAACTCAACCAGAATGCAATGTATCTTTTAATATTCTATAATATGCAGGTTCATTTCAATTTCTTTCCTAGATAGATAGGTTTGGAAGAGGTACAATTCTGGAAGAAATATTTGGTATCCATTAAATAGGAAAAATAAGATTTTAACAAATTTGGAGAACAATAAAACCCAGAAATACCCCAATAGAAAAATAACATTTTATATAAATTAAGCAAGTTATGCAACAGCAAATCCAAATCACTAATAGATATGAGACGATATGATCAAGTTATTAAAGAGAGACATATTAAAGTCATGATGTTAATGCTCCCAGACTCACAGTTTTCAGAATGAGAGTCAAATTCTTTGCTGATTACAGGAAAAAGTCTATTCCTCCCATTCCCATGACTGGTGGGTATCCAAAGTATTACAGGCATTCTAGAGAGACCGATGGCAATAAAAAAATAAAAAAGGACATATATTTGCATCCCAGCACTGTCATTCGTAGGTATCTATTGCGTGAGAAAAGACAAACAGCAAATGATATTTGTGAGAGCAATGTCTCAATGGCCAGAGATGGAGAAAGACATAGGTCCAATGGCAGAGAGTTTTCTAAATAATCAGTATACTCACTGATTGGAATAATATGTATCTGTCTAAAATAAGAGATTATTGCTCTAATAGGCTTTCAGGAATTTTTCTGAGTGTCGAATGAGCAAAACTGGTTCTCATATACAATAATAATTGTAATCTGAAGAAGCAGAAAAATATACATAACATGGTTCCAATTTTTATAAAATGATGATTTAAAGCACCCCAAATATGATTTTTCTGTATGTGTCTATATAAGAATATATGTGAAACATAAATGTTTTTTCCATAGTAATAAAAGGCCACTGCTTAAATTATTAATGTGAATAACCTGAACAGAAAGAGGCAGAGGTGGTGTCTGAAGGGCAAGAGGAGAAGGAAGAGGCAGAGGGGAGACAAACTGGCTGTGAAGAAAGATGCAAAAGAGGAAGCAAAAGTTTGGGGTACACTTAATTTTTTTTTGAAGAGAGAGGGACAGTAAGAGACAGAGAAACAACTTTACTTAGGTTTTCACAAGGCTTTAGTTGCTCCAACACTCAGTTGTGTATGTGGTGTTAGGGTTTGAACCCAGGTCCTCGTGCTTGCCAGGCAAGCGCTGAAACTGCTGAGCCACCACTCCAGCCCCAAATTTTTGAAAATTTAATAGCAGTGGTTTCCTCTGGAGAGAAGAGTAAGAAAAAGAGAAGGAATGGTCAGGTGAAAAATCATAGTAATGTGTGAAAAATGTTTTACAGTATTTTTAACATGTTGTAATTTCAATGAACAAAACCATAATTTAAAAAGAAAGTAAACAAAAAACCAAGAAAGAAAATATGAGTAAAGATGAAAATTTATTCTGCAGAATGGACCAGATATGCATAACTGGAAATTATTTCAAGTCTCTAAACAGAAATAACCAAGTGATGCCCACTTTCCCAGGTCCTGGAAATAGAGAGATCTTGGTTTCCTCCTATTGGCCAGACACAAGGTGCTGAGTCCTTTGGGAGAATTGCCACTCAGCCCTTCCAGGCACCCTGTTCACTCTCTCTACCCTGTGGATGTGGAAACCAAGACTCAGAGAGTTTAAATTAGGATGTGTTAGCAAATAGCATAATGTACAAGTTCCTTTTTGTTTATTTTTATTTTTGCTTTTGACTGTTAAGCAAAGAACCCTATGCCTCCCTTCTTAGCACTGGGACTCATTTTTCAGAAATCCACCTGTTAGTATAGCTCTCCTTCTACTTGGCAAGAACTCATGGAACAATGTATTCTGAATACTGTTTTCTGACATTTTTTTTTTAGAATGGAAAAATGTATTAATTATTAGAAACAAATTCTGCAGTAGCAAAGCCAGGAGACAGCTGTGTTTTCTGCAAGAAGAACATTGTCATAGCTTGAGAGGAGAGAGAGAAGCAACTTGTCCATCCAGGCATGGAGGTGGGGAAAGGCATTACCCAGCTCTGGCTCACAATGAACACTTAGCAGGAGGGCAGGTGAGAGAGAGCATCCTAAGCAATCAAACGGAGTGGAGGGCTTCCTCCAAATAGTGGTAATTAAGACTGAAGTCCTACGTGGCCGAAAGAAACCCACCAAGTCCTAGGCTGTGCACAGTGTGTGCCTGCAAATATACATTCATGTGCATGCTTCTGAAGCATTCATAAGTTGTGGACATGCCACCCACTGCCCTCAATTCTCCAAAGTCTATAACTTGAAGATGAGAATGTTTTCAGTTTGCTTCTGTTGGGAAGTGCCCCAACAAAACAGCACCATTACAACTGCACAAGGCACTTGAGTTCTGTGTGTCTCTAAGGGTGCTCTTTAGAAGCTTCCTTTCCAGCCCAGAGCTGCATGGCCTGCACCGGTCAAGCCCCTTAGTTTCCCAGTGCTTCAGCAATTAGGTCTCCAGGTCTTCCAGGCAACACCTTCTGCAGGAACAGTTTGCACTGGTCAAATCTCCTAGTCTCCTTGTGCCTCAGCTCTGTGGTCTCCTGTCTTCCAGAGCAAAGCCCTTCTTCAGGAACAGCCTGCACTGGTCCAGCCCCCTAGTCTCCTTGTGCCTCAGTGCTGTGGTCCCCTTGTTTTCCAGAGCACGACCTTCTTTAGGAGAGGCCTGCACTAGTCAAGCCCTCTTGTCTCCCTTTGTGTCAGATCAGTGGTCACCTGTCTTCCAGAATACAGCCTTCTTCAGTAACAGCCTGCACTGGTCAAGGCACCTAGTCTTCCTGGCCCTTATCTCAGTGGTCTCCTTGTTTTCCTGAGCAGGGCATTCATCAGGAACAGCCTGCCCTGGTCAGGCCTCATAGTATCCCTGTGCCCAGTCTCTGGTTCCCTTGCCTTTCCAGAGCATGGTCTTCTTCAGTAACAGCCTGCACTTAACAGAAGGACTCTCAGTCTGTGACAGTGGCTTTTTATTATTGTTGGGTTTTGGAAATGAATGCCACAGAAATTATGTTTCTTTTCATTTATTATACTCAGAGATAGCTGATGTGTCTCATTTCTGGAGATTTTTACTTTAATAACATAGTTTATACAGAGTCTGATAAATTTTTCATTGTAAGATTATTATTATTTTTTTGGACATGGGGTTCGAACCCAGCACATTGCGAATGCTGTGCAAGCGCTTTGCCACTGAGCTACATCCCAGCCCCATCATTGTAAGATTAATAAGTATTTTTCATTTATTAACTAAGAAGTTCTGGAGACTTACTTCGAACTATGTAAACATCCTTTATCTTAATTCAAATTGCACCCACTGTGGTGGTGTTTACTGACTTTTCTGAGTCAGTTATTACAATGATGGTTTGAGAGGGCTATTTTTCTAATGTTTTGGTCCTCTTTTATTTACTAGTCAATGTTCTACCAAGTGTCCACTTGCTTATTCACAGTGTAAAGCATTCTGGATTCATGAATGTACCTTTCCTTCAGTTGCTTGTGAGTGATTGTGGTCTTCAACACTCCAGTTTTCAAAGGTGGACAAGAGAAGGCCCCTCATGCTGGCTCCTGTGACCTTTTGTCTTTTCCCCTAGGTTCTATAAATGTTTCTTTAATCTCAGTGCAGGAAGATGGGCCTGAAATAGCTTTTTCTCCAAGGAGCCCTGGTTTCCTTCAATAAAGAAAGGAAATTAGAAATCACGATGGAGGAATAGTATGCGCATCCCCTACCCACAAACAGGCCTAGGGATGGTGCGTGCTCATCACCACTCACAGGTGCACACAGATATACTCTCTCTGCCCTTTCATCCACTGGATTTATTATTTTGTGTGTGTGTGTGTATATATATATATATATATATATATATATATATATATATATATAACTTTTTTTTTTTTAAAGAGAGAAGGGCAGTGAGGCTGAGAGAATGAATTCTTCATTTAGTTTTTCGTATGGCTTTTGTTGCTCTGACACTTTGATTTGTACGTGGGTGTATGTGTTCTGGGATACAAACCCATGTACTTGCACATGCCAGGCAAGTGAAGTAATGGCTGAGCCACTGCTGCAGCCTCTATGTGTGACTTTTTAATGATATAGTGAAAGAGAAGCTTAGAATTTCCTGGGTTGAGGAAGTTAATTTCTTGGTTAGGTCCAAACTTGATAGCAAAAGATCATATCTGGAGGTACTGTGCAGAGTGACTTTGTAGGAACTAAGCAGTTTGGAGTCTGGAAAGGTTGCATGTGAGAGGTGAGCACCAAGCAAGAAATAGCAACACATTTAAATCCCACTGAGTAATTTAAGATTACACAGGGTAAAACACATCTCATCCTGAATCATATTCTGAAAAACACAACAGTTACATAATTAAGGACATTATTTTATTGCTTTGTATTTGAAATACTTCACTTCCTTTGATTTCTGTACATCTACCCTGGAGAAAAGTCTTGGTTTTTCTTTTCTTCTTTGATAAGGAGACTGAGGCTTAGGACCATTAGGTGATTTCTTAACAAAAAGATGGAGACTTGAAGGAAGATCTTCCAAGTCCAAGTTCAGAGCTCTTTGTAATGCCCAGATCTCAATTTGTTCTCATAATAAGTCAGTTTATCTTTCCAGGAAGTATAATTTTATTTCTGAAGTATGTCAATATACTGGGGAGAAAAATGTTTATCAATTTTAATTCAGAATCTCATAATACATTAAATTAAATATTTTATTAGATTAAAATGTCCTCTTTTTTCATTGTTTTTGGTTGTTTTAAATGTAGATGAAAATAAAATATACAATGACAGAGGTATAAAATCCCAGTGTAACTCTTGTAATTCAGTCCCCAGTATTTCCCCTTCTCCTCATTCTCTTTCCTCTATTTTACTGATCTTTCTGTAATTTACTAATAGTTTTTTTAATTAGTGACCTATTGAACATGTTGATGAGATTCACTATGATATGTTCAAATGTGAATATAAGGAAATTAAGTCTGATTCATTCCAGGAACTTTCCCTATCTCATTCCTCCTCCCTCTGTTTACTTCCTCTTTGCCTGTTTTTCTGATCTTTTCCTCATTTTGGGTTTGCTTCCACATATCAGAGAGAACATTTGACCTTTTGCTTTTTGAAACTGTCTTATTTACTTAGTATGATATCCTCAAGTTCCATTTGCTGGCAAATGCCATAAAGTCATTCTTCGTTATGGCTGAGTAATAATGCATTGTGTGTATATGCCACAATTTCTTTATCCATTCATCTGTTGAAGGGTAGCTTGGTTGGCTCCATAGTTTGGCTATTGTAAATTGTGCTGTATAAATATTGATGTAACTGCATCACTGTAGTATGATTTTAGATCCTTTGGATATGTATTGAGGAGAGGAATACCTGGGTCAGATGGTGGATCCATTTCTAGTTTTCTTTGCAATCTCCATACTGCTTTCCAGAGTAGCTGTACCAATTTTCTGTCCCACCAACAATGTATAAGTGTACCCTTTTCCCCACATCTCTCACCAATGTTTATTGTTGTTCGTGTTCTTGATGATTGCCATTCTAACTAGTGTGAGATGAAAACTCAGTGTAGTTTTAATTTGCATTTCTCTAATTGCTTGAGATTGTGGACATTTTTTCAAATATTTGTTGACCATTTGTATTTCTTCTTGTGAGAAGTGCCTGTTTAGTTCTTTTGCCCCTTTATTTATTGGGTTCCTTTTTTTTTTTTGGTGTTAAGTTTTTGAGTTCTTTGTCCTGGATTTAAAAAAAAATGTTTTATTAAAGAGTTATTATACAATCATAAATCCATATAAAGTAACAATATGATATGCTTTTTTTCTTAAACCAGAATTATGCCCACAATGCCCACACTCCAGTCTCTGATTTTTCTATATTTTGTCCCTACAAGCAATATGTTTCGATTGTGAATTTTGCATAATTAAATAATTGCATAAATATTATTTCGATTCTCTGGGGGGTGAGCAAAGAGTATGCTCCATTGTTGATTTTCTCCCTAGATCCTTCCTTATCCTCCCTCCCTGTCCCCTGCCTCCCTTCTTCTCCCCTGCCCCTTCCTCCTCACATATCTATGGTTCACCTAGATTATATGTTGCTATGCCTTTGCTGGATCTAATACATGAGTTTGACAACCTTTCACCCAGGCCTGGGTTTTGCTCTAGGCTCCACAAATGAGGGAAAACATTCGAACCTTGAGTCTCTAGGTTTGTCTAACTTTGTTCAGCTTGAATTGTTTCATTGCCATCCATTTACTTTCAAAGGCTGTAATCTTGTTGTTTCTAATAGCTGAGTAGAATTCCATTGTATATATACACCAGAACTTTTGGATCCATTCACCCAGTGAGGTGCATCTAATTTGCTTCCACAATTTAGCTTTTGTAAATTGAGCCACAATGAAAATAGACTTTGCTGTGTTTCTATAATGTGTTGATTTTAATTCCTCTGGGAAAATGCCCAGAAGAGGGATAGCTGCATCATATGGTGGATCAATCCTTAATTTTTTGAGGATTTTCCACACTGCTTTCCAGATCAGCTGTACCAGTCTGTAGTTCCACCAGCAGTGTGCTAGTGTTCCTAACTCCCTACAACTTCTCCAGCATCTGTTATTCTTTATATTCTTCATCTTTGCCAGTCTGACTGGAGTAAGGTGAAATCTTAGTGTAGTTTTGATTTGCATTTTTTCTGAATACTAGTGATTTAGAACACTTTCACATGTATTCATTGGCTTGCTCAATTTCCTCTGTTAAATAAGTGTATATTTAGCTCTCTAGCCCATTTATTCAATGGATTGTTTGTTCTTTTGGTATTGAATTCTTTGTAAATTTTGGGTATTAGACCCCTTTCGGAGGAATCACAGGCTATGATTACCTCCCATTGTCTCTTGACAATTTTGACCAAGTCCTTGGGTAACCAAAAGCTTTTTAGTTTAATGGTGTCCCACTCATTGATTTTTTACTTTAATGCTTTCACTTTGGGAGTCTTATTGAGAAAGGCTTTGTCTATTCCCAAATGCTGGAGTGTTGGTCCTAATTTTTCTTCTGGGAGTTGCATGGTAGCTGGTTTAATTCCTAGTTCCTAGATCCATTTTGATTTGATTTTTGTGCAAGGTGAGAGATAAGGATCTAATTTCAACTTCCTGCAAATGGCTGTCCAGTTTGTCCAGCACCATTTTTTAAATAGGCTGTCATTCCTCCATGTTATATTTTGACACCCTTTGTCAAAGATCATATGTTTAAAAGTTTGTGGGTTTGTCTCGGTCCTCTATTCTGTTCCTTTGGTCTTCATTCCTATTTTGATACAAATACTATGCTGTTTCTGTTACAACAGCTTTATAGTATAGTTTTAGATCTAATATTTCAAATTCACCAGTTTTGTCTTTCTAGCTTAGTAATGTTTTGGATATTCTGCTTTTCATGTTTGCCAAATGAATTTGAGAATTTCTTTTTTTGTATGTGTAAAGAATGTCATTGATATCTTGATGGGAATTGCACTGAATCGTATAGTGTTTTTTGGCAGAGTGGCCATTTTAATTATATTAATTCTGCCGAACCAAGAGCATGGAACATCTTTCCATCTTCTCAGGTCTTCTTTAGTTTCTTTCTTCAATGTTTGATAATTTTTGTTGTAGAGGTCTTTTACTTCCCTTTTTAGGTTAATTCCCAAGTATTTATTCTTTTTGAGGATGTTGTGAATGGGACCAATTTCCTGATTTCTTCTTTTGCTCTATTATTGTTAATGTGTAGGAAAGGTATTCATTTATGGTTATTGATCTTTGTAGCCTGCCACTTTGCTAAATCTATTTATAAGCTCAAGCAGTTTTCTGATGGAGTATTTTTGATCTTCCAGATATAGGATGATATTGTCAGCAACAAGGGATAGTTTATTTCCTCTCTTCCTATTCTTATCCATTTGATTTCCTTCTCTTGCATGAGTGCTCCAGCTGGGGTCTTGAGAACTATATTGAGTAAAAGTGTTGAGTGCAGGCAGCCTTGTCTCCTTCCTGAGTTTAGTGGAAATGCTTTCAGCATTTCTCTGTTTAGTATTATTACTAGCTGAGGGTTTGTCATACATGGGCTTTACACAGGTAAGATAAGTTCGTTTGATCCTTATCTTCTCTAGAGTTTTGAGTATAAATGGGTGCTGGATTTTATCAAAGGCCTTTTCTGCATCAATTGAGATGATCATATGGTGTTTATTCTTAATTCTGTTTTAGTGTTACATCACATTTATTGATTTGCATATGTTGAACCAGTCTTGCATACCTAGAATGAGGCCTACTTGATTGTGGTGAATTTTCTTCTTGATGTGTTTTTGAATGCAGTTTGCTAAAACCTTATTAAGGATTTATGTATCTATGTTAATCAGAGATATCAGTCTATAGTTTTCTTTTTTTGATGCATCTTTGTTTGTTTTTGGTATCAGAGTTAGGGTTGCCTCATAAAAAGTGTTTGGGAGAGTTCTCTCCATTACAATTTCTAGGAATAGGTTAATAAGGAGAAGTGTTAACTCCTGCTTACAGGGGTGGTAAAACTCAACAGGAAATCCATCAGGTCCTGGCATTTTCTTCTTTGGAAGGCTTTTAATTGCTATATGGAATTCAGTGCCTGTTATAGGACCTTTTAGGATTTCAATATCATCCTGTGTCAATTTGGGGAAGTTATCTGTGTCTTGAAATTTGTCCATGTCTTCTAGATTATCTAATTTAGAGAAGTATAGTTTTTCAAAATAGTTACTGATAATCCGTTGGATTTCCATGGTGTCAGTGGTCACGGCTCCCTTTTCATTGGTATTTTGGTTGATTTGCTTCATTTCTTTCCTTCTTTTAGTGAGTTTGGCTAGGGATCTGTCAATTTTATTTATTTTTTCAAAGAATCATCTCTTTGTTTCATTGATTCTTTTTATTGTTATTTTGTTCTCAATTTCATTGATTTTTAGCTCTGATTTTGATTATTTCCTGTCTTCTGCCAGCTTTGGGATTAGATTATTCTTTCTTCTGTAGGGATTTGAGGTGGAGCATAAGCTTATTTATTTGGGGTGTCTCATGATTATTAATGTAGTCTCTCAGTAGTATAAATTTTCCCCTTAAGAATGCTTACATGCTGTTTCAGAGGTTTCAATATGCTGTGTCTTCATTCTTATTTGCTTCCAAGGATTTCCTGATTTCTGCTGTCATGGATCCATTCTTCATATAATAGGGTATTATTCAATCTCCATGTGTATGTGTGTTTTTGGTTATAATTTTTGTTATTAATTGCTAGGGTCATGGTGTCATGGTCTGATATGATACATAGAATATAATTAACCTTCTTATATTTACTGAGATTTCATTTGTGAACTAGAATATTATGTCTTTTGGAGAAGGATCCATGTGCTTCTGAGAAGAAGGTGTATTCAGATGATTTGGGGTGTAATATTCTATAGATATCTGTTAAGTCCATTTGATTTATGGAGTTGTTTAGGCTGAAATCTCTTTTTTTATTATTATTACTTTTTTTTTGCTTTGACAATATGTCTTTTGGTGTTAGAGGAGTAGTTAAGTCTCTTAGTATTATTGTGTTGTGATCCACAAGTGGTTTTATGTCATGGAGAAATTTATCCACAAATTTGGGAGTGTTGGTGTTTGGAAAGTTATATTTACTATGGTTATATCTTCCTGTTGCATTGTTCCCTTAACTATGATGTAGTGGCCTTTTTATCTCTTCTGATTAGTTTATGTCTGAAATCTAATTTGTCAGATATAAGTATTGCAACACCAGTGTGCTTCCTTGGGCTGTATGCCTGGTGAAATTTTTTCCCATCCATTCACCCTCAATCTGTGGATATCATTGGCTGTGAGGTCTCCTTGTAAACAATGTATTGTTGGATTTTGGTTTTTGATCCCATCTACTAAATTGTGTCTTTTGAGTGGTGCATTGAGATTGTTCACAATGTTAAGATAGTTATGTGGTTGTGATTCACAGTCATCATATTTTATTAGTGAGTTCTGTGCTCTTGGTTGTCTATTTATAGGGTGTACCTATATTGAATTTCCTCTCTTTGTGGGTTTTGGGGTATGTTTTATTATTCTTCTATCTGGAGTTTATCTTTGAGGATTCTTTGTAATGCTGGTTTTCTGTTCATGAATACTGCAAGTTTGATCTTATTATGAAAAGTATTTATTTCCCATCAAATTTGAAGCTGAGGTTTGTTTTGTTTAGTATTCTTGGCTGCATCTGTGGTCATTTAGATGTTGAAAGATCTCCTTCCATGATCTTCTTGCTTCTAGAGTCTGATCTGAAAAGTTGGAGGTGATCCTTATTGGTTCATCTCTGAATATGACTTGGTGTTTGTCTCTTGCAGCTTTTAATATTCTTTCCTTGATTTACCTGTTGTGCATTTTGAATATGATGTGTCTTGGTGAGCTACTCATTTGCTTAGGTCTATTGAGTATCCTGTAAGCTTCCTGGATGAGCATATTTGACTCTATTTTTATATGGGAAAATTTTTTCTTTAACTATTTCAGTGAAAATGTTCCTTATACCATTCATTTGCATTTAGATTTTTTCCTGTATCCCAATTTCTCTTAGACTGTTTCTTCTAAATTCATCCTAGACATTTTATGAATTCTGCTCATGTTTTGTGAGTTTTTTTTTCTTTTTCTGTCATCTGTGTGCTCAAGCTTAGTCAGCCTATCATCATCGTTGGATGTTCTTTCTTCAAGGTCAGAGGTTCTTTTTTCTATAGAAGTTAGCCTACTATTAAATTCTTCCATCATTTCTCTGATGTGACCAATGGCTGATTTTAGGTCTGTTACTTCCTTTTTTGGTATATCTATCTCTTTGATAATAGAGCTTTTCATCTCTTGAGTTTTCTCTCTTAGTCCCTTCATTAAATCTTCTTTTAGTTCATTGTTCCTTTTAGTAATCAGATCATTGATAATTTATTCTATATTTTCATCTGCACCCTGTCTGTGGGCTACTTGGTAGGGGAGTTGTGGGTTTGAGGTGAAACTCTTCTAGTTTGATTCTTCACCTTTGAAAAGCTTCTTCTGGATCTTTGAATTGGGTTTCCCCATGTGAAGCAAGACAAGTCTCTGTATTCTTCTTCCTTTATAGGTCAAGTGTTGGGTCAGACATCACCTCTCTGATGATCTCCTTCTTCCAGAAAGCTGCTTCTGCCTGGAACTTTGTTTGGTTGCATGTTTTGATCTAGATTCCAGGACTTGAATTTGGCATACAGTTGGGTTGCTGGGCAGCTCACTGTATTTTTGAAGCTAAGTGGTAGGGGTGTATCACTTAGTTCTAGGATCCCAGAGGTGTGGGGTAGGCTGGAACGGACCAGCCTATGCAATGCAATGTGACCTGGGATTCTTGGTGGTGGGATGGGCCCTGTTGGAGTGTGACCTTCACTCCATTTCATCAGCTGCCCTAGATGATCTTGTTGCTATTTGCATAAGTTCCTTCAGGAAGGGCTGCTACGTCCTGCTTTGTTAAGCTTGCTAATTGTCTTGCAAAAGAAAATCAGGGTGGGTCAGAATGTACTAACCACAGAATGTTCCTAAATTTTGTCTATACTCGAAATCTGCATAACCTTTGGTAATTCCCTTTAAAGGATTATGAAAAGAGATGTAAAGGTTGGATAAATGGTGACCATTCCATCTAGGTCTCCTGCCTGTGTTCTTTGTCATCCTCAGCCCGTCCCTCAGGTTTCAACCTGGCTGGACCGGGACAAGTGGTGCCCAAACTGGGACATGAGTACGATGAACATGCTGAGGGACCCCCCTGGAAAACGCTCTGGCCAGAGGTAAGTAGAGAGGGGGAATTGGGATTATTTTAAGAATTAGGATTATTTTAAGAATTAGGATTATTTTAAGATATATGGGGTCTGAAGGCTCTAAAGCTCAAAAGGTAATGGACCTACACAAAATATTGTAAGCTCAAAGCACAGGCATTAAACTAGAAACTGCTAGGTTTCTTATATTATCCACTATGACCTTATGGAGATTAGTGAGGGATGCTTTGCATTCTCCAAATACTTTGCCAAGAGAAGCTATTCAGGACCGTGAGAAATCACTTAGTGAGGTGCAGAAAAAAGAATCTATTGGTTCTTATGAAGAGCTGGCTTTAGTGGATACAGAATGTCCAGTGCCCCCATATCCTGAATCCTCCAACCCCTTTCTGAATGCTACAGCTCCTCCCCATGATCCCGATGTTTTCTCTCTTTTGAAGGAACTACAGGAGCAATTGGAGGATATAAAACTTGAGTTAAGAGACCCTCCATTGTACAGGAGAGATAGATTCAATTTCCCTGTAATAGAGGTAGAAGATGGCAAGGAAAGGAGAATGCATCAGTATTAGCCTCTTGACTTTAAAGACATTAAAAATCTTAAGGAGGCTGTTCATCAGTATGGTCCTCAAGCACCCTTTACTAAGGCAATAATAGACTCTCTAGTAGATAAAAATCTTGTTCCTAAAGATTGGAAAGCAATTTGCAAGGCTATGTTAGAAGCCGGGGACTATTTGCTATGGAAGGCTTCTTACCATGAGAACTGTTCTGACACTGCTCACGAAAATGCCCAAGCGGGCTTCTCTCAAAGAAATATTGATATGCTAACTGGGGAGGGACAATTTGTAGAAACTCAATCACAGCTGCTTTATGACCCTGGGGTGTACGCCCAGATTGCTACCTGTGCCAGGAAAGCATGGGGATCAATTCCTTCAAAGCAGGACCTACATGGGCAAAGCAAAAATTATTCAGGGCCCTGATGAGCCTTTTAGTATTTTTGTGGCTCACCTTCTACAGGTTGCTGGGAACACATTTGGAGACGCCGATCAGGCTGCTCCATTTGTTAAACATTTGGCCTTTACAAATGTTAATAAATGGTGTCAGGAGGCTATACGCCCCCATAAACATAGGGATTTAAATTCATATATAAAAATTTGCAGAGATGTTGGCAGCCCATCTATCACAGGGGCAATCATTGCTGTGGCCCTAACTGGACAAAATCCTCTTGCAGGTGCAAAACAAAAAAGTTGTTTCCATTGCAATCAGCCCAGGCATATAAAGCGACAATGCCCTCTATTGCACCAGAATAACTCCCTTGCTAATCAAGTTGTAGCAGAACAAAAAAGGGATCCCGGCTTATGCTGGCTTATGTAAAAAGGGCAATAATTGGACTAATGAATGTCATTCTAAAACAGACAATCAAGGAAATCCAGTTCAGGAAAACTGGAGGAGGGGCCCGCCCCAGGCCCTGAATCAACTGTATGGGGCAGCACTGACCTGCCTCAAAGCTCACCTCAATCCCCTCTCTCTGCAGGGGAACAAAGGGAAGTGCAGGACTGGACCTCTGTACCTCCACCTACACAGTATTGATACTTACTATGGGGTCCAGGCCCCACATATTGGAGTTCAGGGCCCTCTTCCTGAAAGGACAATGGGCATTATCCTAGGCCAAAGTAGTGCTGCCTTGCAAGGACTCCATGTTACACTGGTGGTGCTAGATCCTGACTTTCAGGGTGAGATAAAAATTCTAGCATCCTCACCTCAGGGAACTTTAGTCATTCCCCAGGGTGCTCGCATTGCTCAAATACTCTTGCTGCCTTTAGTGACCACTCATAATCCATTCTATAAGGATATTAGAGAGCAAAATGGTTTCAGATCGACAGGAAGTACACACCTTTATTGGATGACAGATATGAATACTAGACCAGAGTTAATTCTAGACATTGAAGGAAAGAAATTTAAAGGACTATTGGATTCTGGTGCTGATTCTTCTATCATATCAAAGAAACACTGGCCTTCTGATTGGCCTGTGACATCTACAATAACTACATTACAAGCACTGGGATTCAGTCATTCCCCTGATAAGAGTACTAAATATTTGTCTTGGAGAGATGAAGAGAGGCATACTGGGTATATTCAGCCATATGTGGTACCTCATATGCCTGTAAATTTATGGGGAAGAGATATTCTCTCTCAAATAAATGCTGTCCTGACTACCATGAATCCTCAAGCATTAGACATGATGATAAAACAAGGCTATATCCCTGGTAAAGGACTAGGGAAGGATAACAATGGAAGAATTTCCCCTATTCAGACAGATTCTAACAAAAATAGGAGAGGTCTAGGTTATTTTCCATGAGGGCCGTTGTTGGAGCAGCTATCCATAAAATTAAGCCCATTAAAATCCAATGGAAAAATGATAAACCTATATGTGTTGGACAACGGCCCTTATCTAAAGAAAAATTACAAGCTGCTCAAAAATTGGTTCAAGAACAATTGGAAGCTGGACACAGTATCCCTTCTACCTCCCCCTGGAATACACCTATTTTTGTGATTAAAAAAGAAATCTGGAAATTGGCGTCTTCTGCAAAATCTTAGGGCTGTAAATAGTTCTATGGTAATTATGGGGGTCCTTCTGCCTGCCCTCACATCCCTCTTTTATTCCAGCCAGATCTCATATTGCTGTTTTAGATCTTAAGGATTGTTTTTTCTCAATACCCTTGCATGAGGAGGATTCTCAATGATTTGCTTTTAGTGTCCCCTCAGTAAATATGCAATGTCCTTATCAGCGATATCAATGGGTGGTGCTACTTCAGGGCATGTCTAACAGCCCCACCTTGTGACAAATATATATCAGTGCCGCTTTAGCTCCTGTTAGAAAATGTTTTCTCTCTGTTATAATTATTCATTATATGGATGATATCTTATTAGCCTCTCAGAAGGAGGATGAACTTCAAGCTTGTAAGCCAAACCTACAACAGGAGCTTAAATTGGCTGGCTTGACCATTGCTGCAGAGAAATTACAAACTCACTCCCCCTATCATTATTTGGGGTATACTCTTGAAGATAATCGCAGTAGACCACAAAAAAATCACTATATCCACAGACAATCTTAAAACATTAAATGATGTTCAGAAACTGCTGGGTGATGTTAATTGGCTTCGCCCCTCTCTCTGTATTACCACTCATGAACTACATCCCCTTTTTGATATTCTCCAGGGGGACCCTGACCCCTCTTCTACTCGATCTCTCACTGATGAAGGGAGATCAGCTTTACGGATGGTGGAAAAAGCAATCCAACAAGCTCATGTTACTTATTTTGATGAAACTGAGAAATTATATTTATTAATGTTCACCTCCAAACTAACACCTACAGGGGTTTTTTGGCAAAATTCCCCACTTTTTTGGGTTCATGATCACACTTTGCCTCATCGTGTGTTATTACCTTACTATACCGCTGTGGCTAAAATAATTAAAAAGGCACTTTTGGAATAACTGCATATTCTTGGATGCCATTCAGACATCATAGTAGTGCCTTATACTGCTGCCCACCATCTGTGGCTTCAAAATAATGATGATGACTGGAGTTTACTATTGTCTACTGTCTCTAGTACTTTTGACAATCATTACCCTCCAAATAAATTAGTTAAGTTCCTACAATCTCATCCAGTTTGTTTTCCAAAAGTTATTTCTTGTAACCCCATTCCTGGAGCCCTGACTGTCTTTACTGATGGATCCTCCAATGGTATTGCCACAATGGTCACCAATAATGATGCTTTCCATGTTCAGGCACCCTATAAATCCACTCAGCTGGTAGAGCTAGTTGCTGTCATTTTGGCTTTACAGAAATTTCCACAAGCTCTTAATTTATATACTGATAGTCAATATGTTGCACAAGCTGTTCCATGACTGGAAACAATGGGAAATATAGGAAAGGGCTCTCCAGCAACAGCATTGTTTCATCAACTTCAATCTCTTTTGTGGCATAGAAAAGATAAGTTATTTATTTATTTATTATTTATCCATGTTAGAGGACATACTGGGTTGCCCGAGCCCTTGTCTGTGGGTAACGCCCCAGCTGATGCTCTCACTCGTGCCCCCTTGCACATGACTGTGCAGGAGGCCAAATGAGCACGCAATCTTTTTCATCTCAATAGTCACTCTTTACAATATCGCTTCCATATTTCCAAAGAACAAGCAAAACACATTGTTGCTGCCTTCCCTACATGTCAACCACTGCTTCCTGTCCTTCATTATGGAGTGAATCCTAAGGGAATTTTATCCAATCATGTATGGCAAATGGATGTTATCCATATCCCCTCCTTTGGCAAATTACAATTTGTGCATGGCAGCATTGATACCTGTTCTGGGTTTATTGTTGCTTTCCCACATTCTGGAGAAAAGGTAAGGGATGTTATTGTGCATCGTAAATATGCATTCTCTGTTCTTGGGGTACCTAAGATAATCAAGACTGATAATGGACCTAGTTATACTAGCACCAAGTTTGCTCAATTCTGCACACAATATCAGGTCACGCATAAAACAGGCTTTCCATACAATCCACAGGGTCAAGGCATTGTGGAACGTGCACATCTCACCATCAAAAATTATCTACTTAAAAATAAAAAGGGGGAGTATACTGCCCCACGAGACCTACTTAATCATATCCTCTTTATTCTTAATTTTTAAACTTTGGGTGTTAACAATAATACCGCAGCCAAACGCCATTGGCATCCTAGTGGCCTACCCTATGCACAGGTCATGTGGAGGGATCCCATTGATAATCAATGGCATGGACCCGACCCGGTCTTAATCTGGGGTCGAGGTAGTGTTTGTGTTTTTCCACAGGAGAATGATGGTACCCAGTGGATTCCAGAATACCTTGTGCATCAGCTTTCTGCTTCTGATGGGACAGGTGCATCAAAATGACACGGAGTCCTACTGGGCTTTGTTCTTGCTAGAAGGGATTTCACGACTCCTCCCTCTTTCTCTGTGTCCCCACAACGATGGCTGTTCCAGTGGAAGTGAAGGTGAATGCCCAGAATGTTCAGTTCTTTTGAACCAGGAGGGACTTCAGATTTACAGCGGGTGTTGCGGCAGCAATTGTGGCTGCAACTGTGGCTGCCACCGCCGCAGGACTGGCTATGCACCATTCAGTGGCCACAGGGACAGTGGTAAATAAATTGGCTGAACAAATTGCTACTGCCCTAAGTACTCAACAGCAAATTAATGAACATTTGGAAATGGTCATAGTGCTATTAAACCAAAAAACTAAATTGATGCAACAAATAGAATTAGTGTATGATATTTCACATATGTCTTGCTCCCCACTGTTCAAAGATATTTGTGTAACACCTGTTTCTTATACTATGCACAATTTGTCTACATCTATATCTCAACTAAGTGAAATGGTGAGAGGCCCTTGGAACAACAAGTTTAGGAGTTTAACCACTTTGTTAATTAGAGAAATTAAGGCTCTGAATGAGAATCGAGTTCCACCTATGTCTTTATCTGGCTTGGCTACCTGGATGACAAAAGCCCTTAAAAAATTGGTCTGGCATTGCTGCCTGGATTGGAGTGTTAAGTTTAGGTTTTGCTCTTGCAGCCGATGGCAACAGCAACACACTAAAAATCATGCAATGCAGCAAATCCTGCTAGCACAGCAGCAGGGGCAAGACCTCCCCCCCCCCAAGTATGGTTTCATGTGTTGAAGGAGACATGAGTCCTTGAGTCAATGATGGGTAAGATGGAATGATTGCCTTACTAACCTAAGACAGGGAAGCAATCATGCTGTTGCTCATCCCCATGACGGGTAAAGAGGGTCATCGCATTCCACAACTTAAGACAGATCCTGGGCACCTTCAATTAAAATAAAAAGGAAGAATTCTTGGTCTGACTTTCTCTCCATTTCATCAGCTGCTCTAGAATGATCTTGTTAGTATTTGCAAAAGTTCCTTCAGGAAGGGCTGCTACGTCCTGCTTTGTTAAGTTTGCTAATTGTCTTGCAAAAGAAAATCAGGGTGGGTCAGAATGTACTAACCACAGAATGTTCCTGAATTTTGTCTATACTTGAAATCTGCATAACCTTTGGTAACTCTCTTAAAAGGATTATAAAAAGAGTTGTAAAGGTTGAATAAAGGGTGACCTTTCCATCTAGGTCTCCTGATGTGTGTTATTTATTATCCCCAGCCCATCCCTCAGATTTCAACCTGGCTGGACAGGGACAGGCCAAATAAATCTGGGCCTGGCAGTTGTGTATGATGGCTCAGTAGTGTCTGGGTGTTGGGGTCCTTGGGGTTTTCTGGCACACTGGCCAGGGTGGGGCCAGAGTCCTGGGCACACATGCATGTGGAGTGGGATCTGTGCATGTTCTTCTTCTCACTTCTTAAATTGAAGTGAATTCTTGGCTTGAGATCTCTTTCTGGTTGATCCTTTTTGTATTTTTGCTGTTGGATTGGGAGTTTTGTCCCATCCCATACTTCGCTTAGGGTATTGTCAGAAAAGTTGAATTCAGAAGCCAAATCCTTAACCTGTGAAGTCTTAGTGACCCTTAAGATTTTCAGCTCCTCATGAGTAGGATAACATCAATATGAACAAGCAGTGCATATAATAAGCAGTATTAAATTGGTTATTTAGTATCAACTGTATCTACTGTATTTACAATGCTAAATTCCACCTATGAAATTAATGGTAGTGTTAGCCATTACTTTCAGCCACAGTAGTATTCAATCATCATCTGTCAGGCTTCAAATCATACAATAGTTATTTGAGTTTGGCATAAACAGTGGTGATGGTTACACAGCATTAATGATGGGGGTTTAAATTATATAAACTAATTAGAGCTAAGAGGTGATAAGTTTACAGATGCCTGAGAGAGAAGGGAATTTAAGAAGAAGTTAGAAAGGAGGTTATATTATCAGATCATGGGCAGAGAGATGTATAGGAGGTGTAGGATTTGCTGGTTAAAAAAAATAAAGGGAGAAGAGACAGAGGTACCAAAGTAGAGGAAAGGGGGAAAAGATATAATAGAATTTGGGTGATACCATAAGAAATGTTAGAGGCAAGTACAGGAAAACTTTGCAATTGGGGCATTATACAATTCAAATACTAAATGTACTGATCAAAATCCAAACTCTGAGCAGCCAGGAGAAGGATTAACACTGACATTTATGAAAATGCTCAGGAATGAAGTACAGAGAGAGAAGGAAATGGGAAAAGGGGGGGGGGAGCAGGAAAAAAAGTGAACAAAATGACAAAAATAAAACGGTACAAAAAAAAAAAAAACCAGAACAAAGAAAACAAAGAAAAGTATGTTTATATGTCCACGAACCAATCAACTGCTTCAGATGGCACATAAATGCATATTATAAACAGGAAAAAAAATTCTTAATGAAAACTTGGAACTATGATCACTGAGGTTGTATCTCTACACATTGGGTGTAGATGCTCATCTGAGTTTTTTAGCAGGTTTCTCAGTCTGGAATTATGTGAGCTCAAGTACAGGACTGGGTGTCTAGCTCAGTCTCTGGGCTTTCTAGATGGAGAATTCCCTGAAGAGATCAGGTTAATGTATGCCCTAAGGGCTGGCCTTTGCCTGCCTCCCTGGTGATCTGAAACAAAGGAGACTTCCCAGATTTTAGGCCCAGGGGGTTGATGCAGATGGATGCTCCCTCTGCTGGTTATGCACACAGTCCCTCCAGGTTTTCTTGGCTCAGACTGTGGTCTCTTGAGTGCTCAGGTCCCACCTTAGCTTATTACATGTACCTTCTGGCTGGGGGTGGGGATGGACAGGGCTGAGCTAACCTGAATCCCCCTGAGCTAAGTGAAGAGTGAGTCTGTCCCTTGCCTTCTCTTCCGGGTTCTGCCTCTGAACCCTGGCTGGTTCCTGGCAGAATTGTGGAGTAGCCTGCTCAGAACTGGTGACTCCCTCTCCCCAGATTCCTGATTCTCCCCCTTGTGGGCATCTGGGAGACACTGTTCTCCCCTTACACAGTGAAAGTGCAGTAGAGGTGTCTCCAGTTGGGCCAAATGCACAGTTCCTCATAGAATTCAGCTTCTCTGTGGCAGATTGGATCACATATATGGTTCAGCTCTTCCAGCATTCCCTTGCTGACTGGCAGCAATGTCTGTTGCAGCAGCTGTGTCTCAGCTGGGATGGATACAATCCCTCTTTTCCACTTGCTGCAGCCAAATCTCTGATCCTCAAAAAATCTCCCCTAACTAGTGCTGTGCTCCAGTGATGATTTTGCTCCAAACACACTTGCTTGTAATGGAGTTTTTCCATCTGGTCATGGAGCCAAATGAGAAACAGTTGCCCTGCAGCTTGTGATCTTGGAATTCCCCTGTTCTGGATATTAATGCCCTACCTGAGGAGCAGGTGGCACAGATTTTTTTTTCTCATTCTATCTGTTCTTTCTTTATGCTCTTGATTGTTTCCTTTGCTGTGAGGAAGCTTGTCAGTTGATGCCATCCCATTTATTTATACTTTTACTTGTGGTTTTGGGGTCTTGTTGAGGAAGTCAGTTTCTGAGACAATGTGTTAGTGTTGGGCCTACATTTTCTCTAGCAGGTACAGGGTTCTGACCTAATTCCTAGGTCTTTGATCCACCTTGAGTTGAGTTTTGTGAAAGGCAAGAGAATAAATTTAATTCTGCTACATATGAATTTCCAGTTTTCCCAGCACTATTTATTAAGGAGATTGTTTTTTGTCTAACTTATGTTTTAGGCTCCTTTGTCAAGTACGAGGCATCTCTATGCATGTGAGTTTGTCTCAGTGTCCTCTGCTCTATTCCATTGGTCTTCATGACGGTTTTTGTGCCAGTACCATGCAGTTTTTGTCACTATACACTTTGAGGTCTAGTATTGTGAGTGCTCCTGCTTTGGTTTTCTTGTTCAACATTGCTTTAGCTATTCTAGGTCTTTTATTTTTCCAAATAAATTTCATGACTCCTTTTTTTGAATCTGTGAAGAACGTCATTCGAATTTTGGTGGGAATTTTACTAAATCAGTATAGTGCTTTTGGTAACAACATGGCCATCTTGATCATGTTAATTCTGCCCATCCAAGAACTTGGAGGTCTTTCTACCTTCTAAGGTCTTCAATTTCTTTCTTCAGTGTTCTCTGGGTTTCACTGTAGACTTCCTCATCTACTGTTATGGTTGAGTGTGGAAAGTTTCCCAGAGGCTCACATGTTGTAGGCTGGTTCCCCCATGTGGGGACATTTGGAATTGGGGCTTTGGGAAGTGATTGGACCATGAGATTCTGACCTCATCAGAGGATTGAGTCCTTGTTGGCATCATGATGGAAGGGACTATTGGGAGGTGGAAGGACCTGTAGCCATGGGCCTCACTGGAGGAAGTGTGTTCCTGGGCTGTGCCCTGGAAGGGCACATCTTGTCTCTTTCTCTCTTTCCTGGTCCTTGCGAGGTGGGCAGGTCTTCTCCCTTTCATTATTCACACTCTTCTCCATCTGGAAGAAACCTGGCTCCTCAATGTATTTACTTATTTGTGCAATCCTTTTGCAGTCATGCAGGCCATGCAGGCCACCTCACCTGAGTCCTGATATCCTCACACATTATG
The DNA here is from genome assembly GCA_004027875.1 of Aplodontia rufa. Taxonomy (NCBI): domain Eukaryota; kingdom Metazoa; phylum Chordata; class Mammalia; order Rodentia; family Aplodontiidae; genus Aplodontia; species Aplodontia rufa. Next base: position 28,525 of record PVKS010005999.1, read on the forward strand.
GGTATGGTGTGAGCCATACATACTCTTCCCTTACATTTGAAATCAGGTAGGATGTAACTTTTCACCTACACCTTCTATTCAGAATAATGTTTTTGAAATTCATCCATGTTATTGCAAGGACTGGCATCTTTCCCCTTTATTGCCAAGTGGAATTCCACTGTATCTATACCTATCAAGACCCTAACAGTTTCTTTGTGCTGTATCACTGATTCATATTGTGGTTGCTTCCTTCAGGGTTGGCTATTAACAGAGATGCTCTGAGCATCTTGCACGAGCCTCACTATAGACACATGTTTTCCTTCCTGTTTGAAGTTGAGGCAGAGTTGCTTCCTGTGTGATTCTGGATGCAAGCAGGAAGCTGATTATTCTTGTCAGCAAGTGGGGAAAAACCACTAGGAGGGAATAAAGTAATAAAACCTCAGAAATGTGATGTTTTAGTAGAGCAAAAGTGACAGCAATAAATTGAGGGCCTGACACAAGGCAGTTTTCCCCTTTGGTATTTGATAAACTTTAAGTAGGGAAGGACATTTAAAAGCTATCTCAAAAAATCTCTGAAAGCTAGGCAGGATGGCACTTACCTGTAATCTTAGCAGTTCAGAAGACTGAGGCAGAAGGATCACAAGTTCAAAGACTGTCTTAGCAACTTAGTGAGACCCTGTCTCAAAATAAAAAATGAAAAGGGCTGGGGGTGTGTCTCAGTGGGTAAGCACCCCTGGGTGCAATCCCTGGTACCAACAGCAACAACAACAACAAAACTGGAAAATATACCTGGATGGTCAATATTTGTGTGGCAGGGAGGAGCTGAAGCTCCCAGTTGATGGCTAACCCAAAGGATGGACCTTGGTAAACACACCAGGATCCCAGTGGGAAAGCCCCTAAGATTATCATTAGGCACAAGTACGGTGTGAGAGGTTCCAGCCTCTCTGATACAGTAGCCCTGATGTTCCCATATGGCAGCAAAGGGAAAGGTGGGTGTCAGAAGCAGAGACGGTGCCACAGACTGGAACAAGAGTCACCCCAGGGCCACAAAAGTGAGTATGAATGAAAACTCTGTGCATTGTCCGAGTGCCCAAACCTCCACCACCAGTGGTCACTGTCTTAGGGAGAACCTCAAAGAACAATGCTTCAGAGAGGACAGAGGCTCCTGACCCCACTTGCATCACTTCCTTGCCTGTGTGGAAGACAGGTGGATCCAGCGTATGAAATGGATGCACTCACATTTCATTGGAAGGTCGTTAAATTGCAACTGACCTCGGAGTTGCAGTCCTCTCACCTTTTTAAGCATGAATCTAGCCTCTGGTTGCTTTTGAAATTCATTTCAATGCACTGAAAGCGGAGGAACAGCACACACTCACAGTTTCTGAGGGCTGTCACCTCTTAAGCTCCATGCACTTAGACTGCAGTGCCCTGGATTGTCTTGTCCTGTGTCAGGACCTCAGAGTGACTCACTTTTCTGGTGACTCTAGACTGAAAAGATCTATTGAGCTGGAAATAGCAAAGGACTTAGATAACTGGGTGAGAACATGCTCTTACAGATGGGAGATCATTTGTGAGAAAATCAGGATACTTCTGGAAGCAGAGTTTCAGAGTGTATTAGGTGTCTCCTTCAAGGTCAAAGTCCAGGTGCTGAAGTTGGTCCTCCCTCTCAGATGAAATGCTCTAACGCAGTCATTGTCCATAGGGAAAGGGAGGTTTTCCTACAGGAAGTTTGCAGCCTGTGTGCACATGCTGTTCAGCTGTGTTGCTCCCCCCTGGGTTCTGGAGCGGGGAGCGGCGGAACGGCCTCGGAGGACCTTAGCCGTTCCCCGGGGGGCCAGCAGGACACTGGGAACCGGCCGCCGGCAGGACAGGGCTGGGGACCGGGGAAGAGGAGTCGCTCCCTGTAGCGTTCCTGTGCGAGAAGCGGGCAGAACGACCTAGTGAGCCGTCCTCCGAGGGGCCGAGTTAGGAAGGGGATGGGGCAAGGAGTCGCTCCCCACTGCACTCCAGAGCGAGGAATGGGCAGAATGACCCAGCAAGCCTGGGGCCATCCTCCGATGGGCCTAGTTAGGAAGGGTTGGGGAGCCAGGAACAAGGGGGCAAACGCCGGCGGCTGGAACACGGGACCTGCATCTTCTACCGCTGCTGATCTCTCTGCTTCTGCTGCTGCTGCTGCTGCTGCTGCGGCGGCGGCTTCTTCTGACTGCTGCTTCTTCTTCGACTGCTTCTGTGGTCTCTTCCTTCAGGACACGGCTGCTTGCTTTCTTGCTCTTCTCTGGCTACTGCTTCTCCTTTGGCTGCTCCTTCTCTGGCTGCTTTTCCTTTGGCCACTTGCTGTTCTTTGGCTACTTGCTTCTTTTGGCTGCTTTCCTTACCTGACTAGCTGCTACTCTATTTATCCATTACAACAGCCAATAGGATACAATGCAAACACCTGTTCACTGCACTTTTACTCAATGGTGACATAGCAGGTCCACCTACCCCTGGCACCACCAATACAACATGGGAGTAACATGGGTGTTATGTTGTGACAGCTCCCACGTCTCCTGTCACCTAGCAAAGGAATTTTCCTGCCCCGTCACAATCTTATTGAGTCATCTTCAGGTCTGTGATGTTACCAACCAACCCTCCCGGCTCAGCGCCTGACACTGCTAGCCCTTCTAGCCCATCTGACACCTCCTGTGGGGGTGTAGGCAGCCCTGGCAAAGACACTCTGCTCTGGTCACCACTTGTCCCCTCTTGGCCCTCCCTTCTGTCTTCCCTGGGTCTCTGGCCACATGAAAGGGCAGGGTCCAGGTAATCAGAACACCTTCCCTCTGTACCTGCCCACCTGACCTTTCCCCTGGCTGCCCCTTGGGGGAAAATGCAATGCTGGGAAAGATGCTCCTGATTACACCACCTTAGTGAAGAAAGGTTGGGGTGGCACTGTCAGCTTGACTTGTCCTGAGGGACCACTTCACACCTGGAAGCTCCTCACGCACATCTTGAGTTTAGCCCAATGAAATGGATTTCTGATCTTCAGAACTGTACAGGTACTTTGTTGTAAGTCACCAAGGTTGTGGTGATTTATTTAAACTGCCATAGTGGACTGATGGACTAAGTGAGCTAATTTCAATTTTGAAGGAAAAGCAAACTCTTTTCAAGTGCCCTGATCTTGCCTGTTTGCAGATCAGCTCATGAGATTGTGGGCTTTCTGTGTGGCTTAGAGCAAGAGGAGGCTCTCAAGCCCACCTGTCCCTGGGCAAGCATCTCTGGCTCCTGGTCCTTGTAACCAAGAAAATGCAGAACTGTCTGAGGCAGATTGGGATGATACACAGAGGCCATGCAAGCCAGAGAGATGGCCGTCAGAGCTTTACAGCAGTTATCTTTTTTGGCAAGGAAAAATCAACTGAGGAAAACTTGCTTTAAAAAGGACACCTTACATTCTTAATTTTACTAAGAAATATGGATTATAGATATGCATATGTAGACATTTACTAGTATATTGGCTTTGCATTTAAATTAAATACTCTTTAAAGGAGTGGTTCAGAATGAATTTTGATTTTTGTCTTTTATTTTGAAATAATTTTAGATGTACAAGAAAATTGTAAAAGTAGTTCAGAGAGTTTGCATGCCCTTCAACACATTTCCCTAGAGCTGATATGTGACCTGATTGGCATTATTATCAAGGCATAGGAAATTAATGTGAGGAAACTATTACTAGTTTTGTACACTGTCCCCTAATGCTCACTTGGACTCCAGGACTCAATCCAGGGGACCACATTGCATTTAGTTGCTGCATCTCCTCAGCCTCCTCCAGCCTGGGACAGTCCCCAGGAGTCTTGTCTTTCACAACCTTAATGTTTTGGAGCCTGCTCTTTGGTGGAAGTACTCTCAAGTTCCATCTGTCTGATGATTCCTTAGGGTGCAGCGGAAGGTGTGCAGTTCAGCGAAAACTTTGCAGAGGTGATGAGAACCCTCTTCCTGCCTCTGTGGAGCATGCATCATGTTCTGTGGGCTCTGCGTCTCTAACTTTCTCACCTGGGCAAGGCACTATTCACTGCTTCCCTTTGCTAAGTAGTGATTACCTGTGGAGGGATGCTTTAGGATTACGAAAGTAAACTCTTCTTTTCCTGGGTTCACCACTTGGGAGTCATCAATGACTCTTGCTGCAACAATGTTTCTGACTTCTATTTCATAGCTTATTCTACATTTATTACTTGAAATTCTCCTGTAAAGAACAACTGGTACTTCTTCCCTCTTTCACACTTTATTTAATAATTTATTTAAGTCAGCATGGACTTATAGATTCTTGTTTTATTTTACTAATTATAGTTTAATACTACAGTTAATTAACTTCTGCTGAAATTGGTGGAGATTTGTCCTTGGAGAGCCCCTTGGGGTTGACCCTTTTGTCTTCAACATGTCCTTTATGAGCCTTGTTGCACGTTATGGGCTCTTCCTTGGGTTGATTGGTGCCTCATGTCTGTTGTGCTTTGTCCTATGGGCTGATTCATTAGTATCAGTAATTCATGTTGCTACTTGGTTGTCCCAGCTTTGGCTTTTGGAAGCACCTTCAGGTTGGTGCCTGGGTCCTTTTTTAAAAAAAATTTTTTTTAAATTTTTAGTTCTTTTATTTTTGGCACCTAGGTCCTTTTGACATGGTACCATCAATGCTAAGGTCTCCTGTACTCTGTGCTGCTTCCAGAGGCTCAGGGTCATCTTGAAATTTTGCCACCCTGGCCCTGGAAGCAGCCATTTTGCTGAGGGTCTCTGGTTCCTTTTATTGGAGAATAAATCTAGAAATTAAATCTAGAGACAAGGTGTGCTCATTGCCTGACTTCTTGTTGCCTCTGGGCTCTTTTGGTAAACGGAGCTTAGAATGTTTACATGGGTAAATACCACTGAGGCTCTCTGTGCTGTCCTGCAGAGTCTGCTGTCCCCAGTGTGGCTAGTCCTGAAGCCCATACCAGTGCTGTATGCGTCCTTGGGGCTCTGCCTTGGAAGGGGCCAGTGGTTAGTTAGTATGGGCCCCAGTGAGTTCTGCAGAAGGTGCCATGGAAGGGCTCTTCCATATTCTCTCTGGCTTCCAGTCTTGCCTCATCATCTTTTGCTGTCACACCTGCTTCCAACATGGTGCTGTGAGACATGGTCCAGGGCCTCACCTGTCCCAGCACCCAAACTTGAGTTAAATGGTTTTGCTCTATCTATCCCCACCTTAAAGCATTTTGTTATAGCAATAACAATGAATACACTCAGGGATACACACATATTTTTATTTTTCCATCTTTGTGTGGGTGTATATATGTGTAACCACAGTTCATACCCATGCCCCCAAATGCAGCTCCAGCATCAGAGTTGACTCTCGCCTCCTTCCTTGTTCCTTTCTCCAACAAGGTGCATGTGTGTGAGCATGCCTGTGTGCATGTGTGTGTGTTCATGTGTGTGTGCAACACACTTGTGTGTGCAGTTCCATGCAGCTTTCATCAGTGTGGATTTGTTAGCCACTGCCAAGAGCTGATCCACAATTGCTCAACCCCACATGTTTCCCTGGTGTTACCCAGTGTAGCTTGTCTCCTTACTTCTCAGTAACCATCCCTACCCTGGCAGCTGCTGTCCTACTGTCACTCCTCAATTGTCATTGTGAGGATGTTCACAAGGCACCATACCTTCTGTAAGCTCCTGAGGTCAACCTCCCTCTCAACTGTACCTTTGACACCCACCCAAGCCCTTACAGGGTTAACAGCTTGTTCGTTTAGGTGATCAAGTTGTGCTTCATGACACAGGTGCAGCATGGCCCACAGAAGGACATTGGGCTGTGGCTGTGTCTGAGTGTCACACAGGACACTGTCTAGACACATGGGAGCATGTGTTCCCACTTTTCTGGGTTAAAGGTTCAGAGACGTGGTCATTTGACAGCTACATGGTTACATTTCCACCAACAGATGTGAGAGATCACTTTTCTTCGATCTTCGCAGCATTTGGTATTAACTTTCCTATTAATTACTTAGTGGTATGTCATTGTGATTTTCTTGAATAGGGTGTATGTGTGTGTGGTGCTTGGGATTCTAATTTGTGGTTCCCAATGGATAATGATGGTGAACATATTTTTCATGTATTTATTGCTGCTTAATATGTCCTCTGTGCTGAACTTCAATTGAATGCTTTTTTCCCATTTTCTAACTAAATTATTTGTGTTTTTACTGTTGCCTTTTGAGAGCTCTTTATATAGTCTAGTTACAAATCTTTTGTCAGATTCGTGGTTTGCAAATATTTCCTCCCAGACTACAGCTGTTTTTTTTTTTTATGGTTCTAATGAGTCTTTTCATAGAGTAACTGTTATTTATTTATTCATTGGTACTGGGATCGAAGCCAGGGACACTTAGCTACTTCCCCTTTCTTCCTCAGCTGCAGGAGGGTTCAGAGTGCCGTGCCCTGGCCCCTGTGCACCTCTCTGTGGCTTGCTGCTCAGTCCCAGGGCAGAGTCAGTGAGGGAGAGGCACTCTTCTCCCTGGAGTGAACCTGCAGGAGCACGCTGGGAACCAACACCTCTGAGATGGCACCTCTCCCAGCCTTCATTAGATATAATTACAGGGATTTTTGAAAAGAAAGAAAAGCCCTACTCCCCGGCGTGAGGCAGAAAAAGAAGTACCAAGCCTAAACTGCTCTGGTGCCACACAAGTTTTCCTGTCAGCTCCAGTGCTTTGCTCTGCAAGTGCCCCTGTGCCTTGCTTCAGAGAGCTTCACTCCTCCTTTGGCTGGTGCTGGGGGGGAGAGGAGCTCTGGTGTCCTGTGCTCAGCAGCTTCCTTCCTCTGCCCAGATCTGCTCTCCTCCATCCTGTGTGGCCTGGTCTTTCCCCTCTGCACAGAGGTTCTAAACAGGGTCTCCCTCCTCTCTTCTGCACTCTGAGGGTCATCGAACTTGGACTTCCCCTGAGGAAAAGAAGGAGCTGTGGACATGGCATATCTGAGGATGCTGTAAAATGTGGTAAGTTGGCAATCCTGAATAGGACGAAATCTGACCCAGGCCGCTAAACTTTCGGGTGACCTGACTTCTTAGAACCCTGGGCTACGGTCCAGCCATGGGCAAAGAAATTTATTACACCAATGCTTTACTAATACTTTAGCACTCAAAGTGTCTGAGCACTTTATTTCCAGAGGCTTGGTCAACTTTTTTTTGGGGGGGGGGTACCAGGAATTGAACCCAGGAATACTTAAACACTGAGTCACATCTCCAGCCCTTATTCATTTTTTTCTTTTGAGACAGGGTCTCACTGTCACAGGAAAGCAGGGAGCTGAAACTCCAAACCTTGGTTCTTGTGTTCTGACCAAAGAAAATTTAAACCAAAAGTCATGCAAGAGAATTTTATTATAAGTGAAGGAGAGGTGAAAGTAAAGTAAAAGCAGAGTAAGGCTCAAGCAGAGAGCACTCTCAAGAGAGAGAGAGTGGGCCATCTCTGAGCAGAGAATGACAAAGGAGACAATGCTGTCTCCAAATTTACTACTGTTTGGTGGTTGATTTGAAAATTGGGATCCCTCAACAGCCTACACCAATCACGTGTTCAGCTCCTCCTTCACATCTGGCAGTGGAGTTTTTGATCTTAGTTGGTCCTCTCCAGAATTGTCATGGTGGCCTCCTATTTAGGGGCTTTATCTACAAGTCAATCCTATGTTAATGTGGGCTTTGGGGTCAATAGCAGACAGAAGTTTCCTCAGAGTGCTTGCACTATTAAAGAATACCACCTTCTGAGCTAGTAGGAGACACCTGGCACCAGTAGCTTTTAGTTTCATCTGAACTTTTATGGGTCCTGTCAAGAGATAGTTCCACAGATCCTTTGTTCTTGAGGCCTCCCCTTCTCCATTCTCTTTTGCTTTTTATTATCCTCAACATTTGTGTACTAATGTTTTTCCATAGCTTATCTGCCTTGGCAGTAGCTTAAAGAAAAGTTTAAGAGTAAACCTGAGGCCTTGTCAAGTATTTCATTGCTCATTGCTAGCTACTACCTAACAGCACTAAGTTGGTTAGGGCCTCACTAAGTTGCTGAGGCTAGCTTTGAGCTTGGAATCCTCCAGCCTCAGCCTCCCTAGTCGCTGGGGTTACAGATGTGTGCCACCACACTCTGCAGCTTGATCAAATCTTAAAGATCATGGTTTAAGTTCTGTGAGGAAGCTGGAGAGAGATTTTTGAGCTCATTAATGGAGTTCTTCCCTAAAACTGAATTTAGAATGTAGTGAAATCTACTGAACTGGAAAATCTTAAGAATAAAAATACTAATTATAATCCATTGAAAGCATGTTGAGTAGTGAACTTTTTTTTTTTTTTCCGAGAGAGGGAAAGAATTCATTTTATTTAGTTATTCTTCTAGTTTGGTTTATTCTGTCGTGCTATGACTCAAACCCAGGTCCTCTTGGGCATGCCAGGCAGGCACCATAATTGCTGAGTCAATGCTCCAGCCTGAGCAGTGAGCTCTTAATAATTGTGAATGCTGAGTATTGATGCTCAATGTTGAACTCTGTCACAGAGCATCTGTTCTTCCTGGGACTTAGCATTTGGCCCATGTTCCCTTGACACAGAATGAGCAGCTAGCTCACAGCTCTGAAGCCCGTACCTTCCTTAACCCTGGACTTCATAGAGTAAATCCCCACATAGCTCCTTGCAAGCTTAATTAGATGATAGTTATTATTGGAGTATAATTTGATTACTTTAAAAAAAATCTGTGAGATTTAAATTACTTGTTGAAGGATCCAGAAGTCACACAGCATGAACCAGTTCATCTTGTTTTCCATAACAATGGAAATGATTTGAATACCAGAAGTGGCAAATTGCATCACTACCATTAAATAAGTTAGGTGGAAGCCCTTGTGAAGAAATTGCCATGTCACCAAGTTTAGAAGTCACTCCTTTAGGCTCAAACAAGCATAAACACACTCACATACCATTTAAAATAATAGTATTCTTGGCCCACAGAGGAATTGGCCATGGGCTTCTTAAAGCCCAGCAAGGAAGGATGCAAGCGTCACAGAAGGAAGCTTGGTAAAGGACCACAGTAAAGGGCTTCATGACCCCATGAGGAGCAAGGCAGAGAGAGTGGGTGCTCTAGCCACCAGTAAAACCAAATCAGAATGAAAAACTCATGAGGACAATTCTAGTTGAATAATCCTTGGTTGATTTGAAAATCAAGAAAGACCTGGGTTTCACTCTGAGATGCGTCTGGTGGTCACATATATGCATGTCATAGGAACATTCTGGAATGAGACAGCCATCATGAACCAGTCTTCCTGCACCTCCTCCTAGGAGGGAGATTCTGACAGACTGTGCACCCATTGAACTCCATATTAACACTGTCTGGTAGGCAAGATTTGAATGCATTCCTCATTTTCTGAGTACAAATGTGATTTTCTATCTGCCTCTTTCATGCCAGCTACTGCTCGACTCAGTCAACTTACAAGCAGGAAGACTCCTACTACATCTTGCACAGTGAATCAAAAGACCCTGATTGCAGCCTCAGACTTACTAGTTTCCTTACATACAAGTATAGTGTAAACACTCTGCTGACCACCTCTGGACACAGGACTGGGTGAGGGGTGACTTGCACACAGCAGTGGATGGCATCTATGTAGCTCATAAGAATCACACAGTAGGGGCTGGAGCGGTGGCTGGGTGGTTACAGCGCTTGCCTGGCATGCGCAAGTACACAGGTTCAAACCCTAGCAACCAACTTACACAACTAAGTGTCAAAGCAACAAAAGCCATGTGAAAAACTCAATAAAAATTGATTCTCTCTCACTGTCCTTTTCTCTTAAGAAAAAAAAAAAGAAGCAGCACATAGTAGTGGATATTATCTGTATATCTTACAGTAGTGGACGGCATGTCTGTAGCTCATAAGAAGCACACAGGAGTGGACGGTATCTGTTTAGCTCATGAGAAGCACAGAGCAGTGGATGGCATCTATGCAGCTCACAAGAAGCATACAGTATCAGCCATACTAATAGTTAATTTGTGTGCAATCCATAGTTTTATTTTTCTTTCATATTTTGAGATATTTGAAACATAGAAACTTACAGGGACTAATGGACAAGATGCATATCCCTGCCTCTCAGAATCAACAGCCATTCCTCTATGGCTATGCTTCTTTTCAGGTAATTTCCTCTCCAGGGGCATTGGCTGTCCTCAGTTTGGCATCTAACCCCTCTCCTTCTGGTTCCTTTGCATACATCTGCATGTTCTTTCTTAACTATCACATAGCATCATTCGTCTGGGTTTCTATTCAAGGAGAGAGGGAAAGCCCTACTGACAGTGCCAGCCTGAAAATGTGAGGCCCTCAACTATCACATCAAAGGATGCTCTACCCACCTAGATATTGTCAATGCTGTCAATTCACCTGCTGCTCATGTGGAAGCTTGTTGCAGTCTCTGCAGGGATGACCTTGACAAGTCCTTCAATGTACAACAAGTGTCAAGGTTTGAATGCACAACATCTTACAGCTATTTTAGGGGACACATGCCACATGATTTAATCATAGCAAAGCATTCCTAGAGCATTGTATTTGAACCCCTTCTGGTGCCCCCAGTGTACCCAAGAGATAAAAAACACTCCTTCTTAATAACAGTCCCAACCCATTAGCTTTTTACCAATCTCTGGACAATATTAAGCACTGTTAGTAAATGGGAGTGTGCCTGTGGTTGATCTACACACTATATGGTACACCCACCATAGAGCATGAAACCACTGCCAAGTAATAGAGCACCAAGTGTCACAGAAGATATGAAACCTTTTATCTCTGTGGGATCAAGGAAGAGAAATGAATGATCAAGGCAGGACTCCTGGGAGTGGAGAATAAAGCCTGATAAAAGAAGACTTCCTGGAAGATGCAGAGCTTCTGTTCTACTGGGCTGGTCCTGGGAATTGCTTTCTCTGCAAGGAAACATTCCCAGCATTGGCAAAAGCCCAATTTCATAGAGGTCTAGGGGAGGCTGTGGAGCTGTGATGTGAGCTATTAGTGACCAGCTTGACTGCATGGGCATGGGGTCCTGCGGCAGCAAACAGTGGATGGGATTGAGGTAGGGATAAAATCACAACAGTTACTGCTCTTCTTCCTAAATGCTGTTCTGTCACTTGAACTCTGCTGGGTTTGGGTCTGATGACAGGACCACACAGTATTTAGAGTGAAATTCCACCTAATAGCCAATCTGGAGTCTCTGATCCAGTGAATCAAGCCATAGCTCCTATCCAGGGTTACAGAGAACTGGGAGAATTTGGTTCTTTCCATTAAAAAAAAAAAAAGAAAGAAAGAAAGAAACGAAGGAGTGGATGCTTAGTCCTTATAAAAGAATCATCTTTCAAAGTAACTCTTTACATCTGTGAAATTGAGCAGAATGATGCAAAATGGTAAGTAATCACAGTCAGGAGCCCCGAAACTCCCAGTACGTGCTCTTCAGCACTGGCCCCTTGGTCAGTACCGGCTGCGCTCCTGGGCCAAGCACCCAGCGCTGTTGAGGGGTCCCTTCCTCCCTGCAGGCCTTCCATCGCGAGGAGGTGTGCCTGCGCGTTCACAGGCACCGTCTTTTTCCTGACAGATCTGTGGTCGCAGGAGATGGGCAGGCAGAACACAAGTTCTTCTGAGGGCTTCATCCTGGTGGGCTTCTCGGACCGCCCTTGCCTGGAGCTAGTTCTCTTTGTGGTTGTCTTCATCTTTTATCTGCTCACACTCCTGGGCAACGTAGCCATCATCTCGCTCTCTGCCCTGGACTCCCGGCTGCACACACCTATGTACTTCTTTTTGGCCAACCTCTCCTTCCTGGACTTGTGCTTTACCACAGGCTCCATCCCACAAATGCTCTACAACCTCTTGGGCCGGGACAAGACCATCAGCTACGCGGGCTGCGCCATGCAGCTGTACTTCGTGCTGGCCCTGGGCGGAGTGGAGTGCGTGCTGCTGGCTGTTATGGCGTACGACCGCTACGCCGCCGTCTGCAGGCCCCTGCACTACACTGCCATCATGCACCCGCGCCTCTGCAGGCAGCTGGCCGCCGCGGCCTGGTTGAGTGGCTTCGGCAATGCTCTGGTGATGGCGCCCCAGACTCTGCTGCTGCCGCGCTGCGGGCGCAGGAAGGTGGACCACTTTCTCTGCGAGATGCCAGCTCTCATTGGCATGGCCTGTGTGGACACGGCCGCCCTCGAGGGGCTGGCTTTTGCCCTGGCCGTCATCATCATTCTGGCACCGCTGCTGCTCATCCTCACCTCCTATGGCTACATCGCCCGGGCAGTGCAGCGCATGCGGTCGGCGGCCGGGCGCAGAAAGGCACTCAATACTTGCAGCGCACACCTGGCCGTGGTCTCGCTCTTCTATGGCACGATCATTTACATGTACCTGCAGCCCGCAAATGCCTACTCCCAAGACCAAGGCAAGTTCCTCACGCTGTTCTACACGATTGTCACGCCCAGTGTGAACCCCCTGATCTACACTTTGAGAAACAAAGATGTGAGAGAGGCCGCGAAGAAGGTGCTGGGGAAGGGGCGTGCGGTAGTGCAGTAGCTAGACTTGAGTTCTCTGACCTCTCCACGTAAGTCGCTGGACCTCCCAAATGTAGGGGCAATCTGCTGTGTAGATCCAGGAGGCACTTCATAGACTGGAAAAGAGAGGTTGAGACAATGAGGCTCTTCCAGGTAGAATCACCATGAGTGCCAGCCCAGACTCCTGCTTCTCCAGCTGGAATCATCTATGTGGAAGCCAGCTCATGCTCCAGCTCCTCCAGGTGGAATCACAAGCCCAGGCTCCAACTCCCCTAGGTGGAATCACCTTGGGAGCCATCCCAGGCTCCAGCTCTTCCTGGGTGGAATCACTTGCATGCCAACCCAGACTCCTGCTTCTCCAGCTGGAATCACCTATGTGGGAGCCAGCTCAGGCTCCAGTTCCTCCCCAGTCAAAGCACTGGGTGCCAGGTTCCTCGAAACCAATTGCTGTCCCCTGTGGGCTGCACTCAGGGAGAGATGGGGACCTGAGTGTGGGAAACAGCAGTCCTGAATGTGGTCCCCGTGCCAGGTTCTGCCACAGTAATTTACACCCAGGAGGTCCTCAACAAATATGATAAGGAAGAGCTAGAAGTGGTTCAGAAGCAGGACTATGCTTTTTCTAGAAAATTTAAATGTGTCCTTATAGAGACCTTGGAGGGCCAAACGCCTGAATGAGACCCAAAATAAGTTGATCAGTCATCTAATTTTATCCCTCCAACTCTGTGGACTTGTGGTCCTGGCATTTTATGACCCTTATACAACTGAGCTTAATGACAACGTTCGGAAGCAATAGAACAAGAAGAAGAGACTCAGAGCAAGCTCCCCAAGTATCACTGTATGTAGAGGGGAGAACTTCTCATTGCCACATGTCAATGGTAAGAGAAAGCAAAGGGACCTCTTGTTTGACATGCTTAAAGATGATTTAATGTCTGCCTTTCCCATGTGCTATCATGATTGCCTTGACAGAAGCAGGAGGAATAAGAGTTTGGGGCCCATAGGAATCCTTACTGTCTCTTCACTCTGACACTGCTGATGGCAGTGAAAACTGGTGTGAATGGTTCATGACAAATGAATAAATGTCCATCCAAATGACTTTCAGACCTGACCTATCTTTTGGCTGAAACCCATCTTACAACCTGGAAAAGTCTATGTCATGTTAAAATTTCTGCAAGTGAAGAAGAGTCTGAGAGTATTGCCAGTACACCATGAAAGCTGGAGGGGTTAGCAACTTCTCATGCACACTTTGTCAGAACTTCTAAGAAAGGTGAGATTGGAGTTCCTGGAAAATGCACCACAGACCTAATAGATTTTTCTCAAAACATATCATTGCCAGACACAATGTGGTTGTTTTCTTGTTTGTGTGCATTAACTCCTATATTTTATCTAGATAGATTAGATTCTATGTGGATCAGTTAGGGTTTGCAAGAATGGGCTTTTGATTTAGCTTGATTGTGGAGGATATTCTATTCTTATAGGAGCAGAAACATGAGACCATATTTGACTCTTTGCACCTTGTTATCTAAGTAGAACAGAGTGGGAGGCCATGATGCTTACTAAGGGGACTTCAAGTACAGCCAGCCTTCAGGGTTGGAGACCCCTGGCTTTGCATTTCCATCCTTTCTATCAAAAATAAGTTAGTGGTGTTTCTCCTCCTGGCTTAAAACTAGAATACACCACTCCCTTCTAAACAAACTCTTTCAGAACCATTCTCCAGAGAGCAAGGATGACAGCAATTTTCCCCACATGGAAGTTGACATCCAGAGTGGGGCAGGTAGCAAGGGGGCAGGGTGGGAATCCCTGTAGATGTACCACATCAGAAGCCACTCAGAAGACTCCCAGTTCTCTTAAGAACTTGGCTTTTTCTCCACCAAGCTCATGTTTCACCACTTTCTTCCCGAAACAACTATTATGTATAGTATTCTTCAGAACTGTTAGCAGAGGCTGTAGGGTAATAGATGTCAGAGCTCACGAGAATGCCGCTACATCCTTAATGACATTGTCACAACCAGCACCGCCTTTTTACTTAGTTCACAGAGTAGTTTATAAAGCAATATATTCCGATTGTTCTGTCTTCTCATGGGAATTGCATGGAAGAAATATTTTGTTTCCATTCTATATAGATTTCTATCCATGATTCATCCTTACAGATCATCATTTACTTAAAATGTTGGAGGTTGGGAAATGATTTTCAGGATTCTGTCCACCATGCACAGTTTCATAACTCTTAACTGTGGTGCTTAAACTTCCAGAAAAATAATATTACCCCTGTGCATTTGCGTTTGTGCTCACTGTGATTTCAACGAAGAGCTATGAGGGTGGCATGGTAAGTGCTGTTCATGAAATCATCAGATTGTTTTCCTTCTTGTCTCAATAGGTGGTACAATAGTGCTGATGACAACATGCACAAGTTTTTTCTCTTCAGTCAGTCATTCACCAAATATATATTTTCTGGCAGTTTCTAGGTGCCAGCCATTATTCTAGCTACTGGAGCAGAATGTACAAACATGGACATACACACACCAAATAAATCATCACTCTGTTGAGTTTGCATACCATGAGGAGGAGGAAAATTGACTTACAGCAAGACCCATGCAGGTGCTATGAGCATGAAGAAGGCACGTGGGGCTGTGTCAGGGAAGAAAGGAGTGTTCCTAGCTGAGGGAGGAGTAAGTGCACTGTGCAGGTCAGGGAGATGAAGAGGAAGAGACTGAGTGAGTGCGAGAGTGATCAGGAGCAGGGGTTATCCTGGAGGGAAAGAGCATAAGTGTTTCAAAGAAGGGAAAAGTAAAACATGGCTTACAGGCCGCATGACCACAGGGGCAGTCCTGTGGGGCCGCGGTGACCCTGCAGGGAGAGCGCTGGGTGAGTTCTGGAGTAAGCATGGCACACAGGTCTGCAATGGGTCAGCAGAGAGGAAGGGAAGGGTCCTAGGACATGGATAGAAGTGCCAGGAGGTTTGCAGATGAGAAATTGTAACACGTTTGTAGGTTGAAGGGGAGAGACTGGTCCAACAGTGGGATGAACATGCAGGAAGGAAAAGAAAATCACAGCAGTGATGACTGAAGTAGGCAAAAGGGAAAAAGGTCCCAGGTCCTGGGGATGGTGGGGCTTTAACCAGGACCCAAGTTCAGGCAGAAGAGGGACGTGAAGGGTGGTCTGTGGACACTGGTGAGGAGAAGCTGGCAGGCAGGTGTTTGTGTAAGTTCTCTACTGTGAAACAGAAGAAGGAATTGCTGTTCTGTCATTACACTTAAGCACACTAGAGCCATGGAATAAACAAACTGCCTCCTTAATACTAGTATGAGGCATATTAAGGTAGATTTAATTGGCCTATTGTGCAATTCAATGTTTTCCTCTTTGATTTAAGAGTATGCAACACCTCTTTCCCTTACTTTAGTATTTTTAAATTTAGCTAAAATGTTCCCTCATGCTCTTACTCTCTCTTGCTCTCATTTTCGTCATGTTTATTGAATAACATATAATATGTGAAAATACATGGCAGACTGTCAAGCAGGTAGCAATATGCTCCAATTTTTTAAAAAAATATTTTAAAATATTCAGTGGAAAATTCACTTCTCTAAGAATATTTCTCTTATAAGCTCATTCGAAAATTTCCTATATTTTCCATTTTAAAATACACATCATGCTGTGTACCATAGTGCACACCTGTAATCCCAGTGACTTGGGAGGCTGAGGCAGGAGTATCACAAATTCAAAGCCAGCCTCAGCAACTTAGCAAGGCCCTAAACAACCTAGTGGACCCCATCTCAAAGTAAAAAATAAAAATGGCTGGTGGTGTGGCTTAGTAGTTGAATGCCCCTGGATTCACTCCCCAGTACCAAAACAACAACAACAACCAAATAACAACCCCCCCCAAATTGTACATGGACAGGCAGGATTGTGTTTGTTAAAGAAGACTCACCAGATCCAAACTCACAATGCTTAAGCACCTAAGCTTAAGCATCTAGAACAGCAGCAGCCAAGCAGGAACACACCCAGTTAAAGGTTGCTTCAGGACGAGAGGGAGGTCAGAGGAGCCAGGCATAGGCTTCTGTCACCCTTTCCCTGTGAACCCCTCATGGAGGCAATCTTTCCATCAGTTGAGAAACCACTAGCAGATGCATGGGTCACCCAAGAACAGGATGGATGGGGACCTCATGCCCTGCTGGCCTGTGTAACATTCTTCCTCTCAGGTCGCCATGGTCTTCCTTCAGTGGATGGAACACCACTTCAGATTTAATGTCTCTGAACCCCAACTTCCTCACTTAAAAATGTGGTCATATTGCTATTCTCAGAGGACTATTTGCTGCTTAGAAGAATTAATATATGAATGCATTTTGAACAGTTCCTGACCTGTAGAGGGCAGTTGTAAACCTTGTTGCAATACATAAAATACGGTAGAGATAAGGACAGGAAGTGTCAGCCAGAAACCAGTTCATGCTGAGTTCACATGGAAGAGCAACCATGCAGTAACACTAAGACTCTGAAGAACAGACTTTGAAGGAGCGTTGTCTTATCAGTGGTCAATACCTTACAGCTCTATCAGTACAACAGTGTGGTACTTGAGCACGAATAAAACAGAAAACCAAAAGCTAGGTGAGGGTCAGACATAAAGCCAAGTTAGTGTATGACTAAGAGGGCCCCCTAAATTGCTGGGTAAGGATGAATTTCTAGAAATGTATCAGAACGTCTAGATCACCACTTAAAAAGGTAAAATCAGACATTCACCTACACTCAATTCAGCTATTAATTCCAAGTGTACTAGGGCTCTAAAGAACAGTGAAGCCCTGAAAGCTGAAGGAGAAAGGCCACATCGGAACAGGAGACAGGCAGTGCACATGCAATCTCCAATGTGGGATTGAAAGGCACTCACTATTAGACAAGTACAGACAAAAACAGCACAAGTGAGGTACTAGCTCTCACTTGTTCAATGGGCCAGAGAGTTTTTAAGATTGATGCCTGTTCTCCCAGTGAGGCTCTGTGGACTCTGGCCTCCCTGCCTCCCCGAGCTCAGCTGTGGGTCAGATGTTGGACCAGCCAGTTGAGAGGTCTGCCTAGGTCTCCATTCCAAACTGCACATGTCCACTTTCCCAGGAGCAGCACACACCTGTGGAATGTTCACAGGAAGCACCAAAGGAAAGGTTCCTGAAGCTTTAGGGATCCAGAGGTGGAGGGAGGGAAAGGAGGGAAGGCCAGGAGTGCTGCATTTGAAGAGGTGTGCTCCCCAATAAAGAGGACCTAGCACAGCACGTGAGTAAGGCCTTTGCCTAAGTCTGCAGGTGAAAGTCTCTGAAAGGAGGCACAAGATGGGTTCTGGCTACTTGGTGGTGGGGCTGAGCGTACAGGCGCTCCCTTCAAGGACTAGGAACAGGGCCACTCCAGGTCTCCTGTGGGTAGGGTGGGGGAACCTGCTTTCCCTTCAAAGGCTTGCCATGGGTAAAGCTCTGTAGTTGTGTATGGTCAGGCTGGAAAACTGTACATGTGTCAGGAGCCAGATGCCTCAGAAGTATGGGTGCTGGTAGTGCAAATGCTGAGTCGACAGAACTGGTGCTATCTAACGGAATCACAGGTACATTTATCTCTCCATATCTGGGAGCTCACCCCAAGGATATCACCTTCAGCACAAAATGCATTTGTAGAAGGTTTTTGTTACAGTGTTTCTTATAATTAAAAACATACTAAAAACAACCTAAGGGGTTGGGGAAAAGAGTTGCCCTTCCAGGGCCTGCCCCAAGACCACCCACTTCCTCCAACCATGCCCCCTGTCATCTAGCCAGACATCAATGGATCAATCCACCGAGGAAGGTAGAGCCCTCAGATCCAGTCACCTTCCCCAGGCCCTGCCTCTGGACACTGCTGCACTGGGGTCCAGGCAGTGTACATGTGAGCCGTTGGGGACAGTTCAGATCCAAGCCACAGCAGCTGGTTTCATAAGTGTATGGCTTTGTATTTCAGATGGCTTTAGGAACCCTACAGGCTGCACTGCAGCTTGGTGGCAGGGGCTCACCTGAGACTTCACGAAGCTTCTTCCAGAACTGGGGATGGTATCAGTTTGGATCTGCCAAAGTGCCAGTTCCTGTGTTGGAGCCCACTCAGTGATGGCCATGCGTTTATGGCTGAGGCTACAACTCAGAGCATCTTATGAGGAGCTCGAGAGCTATAAAAGGATGGCTTTCAGAGGCTTTTCAATAGAGTTAATGGTCCTTTCTGAGCTTGGGTGGAGTTATGATTTTGTCCTGTAACCAAAGAAATCATACTGAAGTGAGTCATGGGCACTAAAGTTGCAGCCCTCCAGGGATGAGAGCCTTGGCCCTGAGGAGGTCACCTGGAGGGAGCACCACAGGATCCTTCACAGTAATTATGCAGACCCAGTGCACATTGGGTGTCCTAGCTTTGGAGCATGGTATCATGACTGGATAGACCTTTGGAGGTCTTGGAAGAAAGTAAGTCTACTGCTCATGTGGAAATGCTGTTAGCTGTGAGACTGATTATGACACCACACCCTTCTCTGCATCCCTGCGAATTGCAGCATGACTTTGAAGCTTCTTCATCAACATGTAAAGTCCATTTCTGAACTCTGGGTTGGTGCTGTGACTTGCTTAGGCTCAGAGAATATTCCACAGGCTCTATGTCCCCTGATTTTTCCTTGGGAACATTCTAAGGGTAGCTGGCTGGGGATTAGATGCTGAGTGGAGCCAGGTGGGCACACTCTACTCTTCTGAAGCCCCAGCTAGGTCAGTCAAATTACTGTGTCAATCTGCGCTATCCATGGACACATGAGTGAGACCTGAGCAGTGGAGTCACCACTGACACAGAACTTGTGAGCAAAGATGAGTGCTTTCATATGCCCTCAGAATCTGTGATTATTTCTTATATGCTATTACTCTGGAATTAAATAACTAATTCAATTTCATGATTTTTACAGGACCACTGTATCCAAATCTCATAAGGACATTATAAGAATGGAAAAGTAGAGACCATTCTTTCTCAAGCATATGTATGAAAGTCCTAGACAATTATCAACAAACTTAACTTAGTGTTTGAAAAGTATAATGGTATTGCAACTATAGGTTTGTTATAGGAACGGTGAAGTATTTGAGAATTGATTAGTGTATTCAAATTCTTAAAACTTTGGAGACATTTCATATAGATTGAGGCAAATAATTGGGTTCATTCTGCAAAGTAAAAATTTGTTTGACAGAATAATTCTTTTATTTAAACTACCATAAGGACTTGTGGGAAAGAAAGGTAACTTTTTGAGCATCTTCTTCCTGTGACCAACCCCACCCGTATGCCTACTTTCAGGAAGCACTGTTTAGTTTGGGAGTCTTAAAATATTACACATTACTCTTGGTGGGCTGAGTCAGTACTTTTCCTGTTTTACCTGGCACCTTTCCATATTCTTCTACAGAGATCAGCCTTTGTCCTCTTGAGACAGCCAATGGGCAGTACCTAGTGAGCATCCCTTATTTTTGTTAACTCTGTCATCCCACATAGGTGTATAACTCTCAAAATTATGTTAAGAGTATTTTAGTCATTGTTTTGTAATTAAGATCCTGCTATTTATTATTTATTTATTTATTATTTATCTTTATTTTCTTACTTATCTATATCACAGGCAAACACTTCTGGCTCAGATTAATTATGAATTTGTCAATTCCCTATTGAGAAAGTAAGTTTTTCTCCATCTTTGGCCACAGCACACATTGCTACAATAAAAAATGCTCATTTTTTTGTGCTGTAACATATCTGTCCTTCATTTCACAGGATGAATCTCTGTTAATAGCTTTAGGTCCTGTGGACCTGAGGGTTTCTCAAGACCAGCTGTTCTGCTTATTCCAGAACAGCTGGTGGCGCTTGGAGCCCTCCCGAGACTGAGGTTTGGTCTGTTGCCTCAGGAGTGATGTTGCCTACCTTTTATTTTACACTGAGAAATGCCTTATCATTACTGCCTCAGTGGGTTTTCCTGAATATGGGAAATTTAAAATCTTCTCAGATAGCTTTGTTTTTCTGAGTTGTATATTCATATTATTTGTCAGTTTTCTATCACATAATTTACATTTTATTCTGTGACTTTGTAAAAATTCTCTTTATATAATACATAAAATCCTTTACATAACATATTTTTGTCAAATCTACTCATCCAAAAAGTTGATATGAAACTGCATATTAGGAAATATAGAAATAAATGCTGGTTAGAAAAGACTACATAAAATAAAAATCAAGTTTTGCACTTTATAAAAATATTCAGGAAAGTGCATTGAAGAGAGAGAGAGAGCTTAACTAAGCTCAGAAAGTAAGATGTACGAAAAAAAGAACTGATTGGCTGTTCAATAAATAAATCTGTGTTATGTAAACCAAAGCAATAAAACATTTCTGTAGCAAATTAAGGGGAAGTATAATTTATTATACAAACATTGACCTCAAAGTTTGAGAGCAAATGGACAGTCACCTTTTTTTACAAAAAGAATTTAGCTCCCACTTGGCAGCAAATTCTAACTTTTAATGATTCATTTTAGCTCATTGTCATTCCTTTGAGTCTTGGAAAAGGTGGAGGAGGCGGGCAGTCCCCAGAGGAAGGGTATATGAGACAAAAAGTGAGAGCCCTCCCCTCCCAGTGGACCTCATGGACAGTCACAGAGGTGGTGAGCCCTGCTCCACCAGGCAGCCCACACACCTGCTATCCCACTTGCTGAACAGACCTGGGGCAGCCAGAGTGGGGCCCAGAGGGACATCTGGGTGCCTGCAGTGTTTCCCTCTGATGGAGTTACTCCTGAGTGGAGAGTTCCCAGTTCACCATCTAGGAGAGGAACAAGGGGCAACTGGACACACTTGTCACATGGACTTTAGTGCTTTATGTTGATGAGCTTGTGAAGAGGCGGTTGAAGCTGCCTGATTCTAATTGGGCCTGTTTGAGTTCAAAGCTTCTTGAACAAACACAGATAGAAATCACTCATTTCCAAGGCTTTAATTGGAGGCACATCCAGCACTTTCCTGAACAGTAGTACACAGAACGCAGCAAAGGGGAAAAAAGAAAAATTTTCCCCTTTGGAAATTTGGGTGTTCTGAGCACTTATTTGGGATTCAACCCAGAGTTGCTTTTCCACTGAGCAATTTCATTTTATTTTACTTTAGTTGGTAATTTTAATTTTATATAGTAGTTGGATTCATTTTGACAAGACTGTACATGCTTATAGTTTTATTTCAATCCCCATTCCTGTTCCCAGTTCTCCTTCCACCCTCCACCTACCACTTCCCTATGCCAAATTTACTTTTTCTACTCTACTGATCTTCATTTAGGTCTTTATTTGTTTACTGTTAAATTGGTTTTTACTTATGTATTTTTATGTGGTGCCAAATATTGAACCTCAAAGTGCTAGTAAAGCCCTCTATTACTGAGCTACAACCCAAGCTCCCTTCATTCATCTCTGATTGGTTCTTTATATTTATACATAAAGGTGGAATTCCCTGTGGTACATTTATATATGCATATATTGTGATTTTGTTGAATTTATTGATCTTTTGCTCCCCTTTCCTGTCATTCCCTCCCTCCCAGTCTCCTCCACTCCCCCATCTTCCCTGTGTCTTGATGGTGTCTGATCCTCCCTCCTCCCAGTTTCCTCTACTCCCCCATCTTCCTTCTGTCTTGATGGTGTTTGATCCTCTTTCCTTATTCCCCTGATTTTGCTCTAGCTTCCACATGTGAGAGAACACATTGGATTCTTGACTTTCTGACTCTGACTTATTCCACTTACCTGGATTTTCTCCATTTCCATTTATTTGTCTTCAAATATCATAAATTCATTTTTCTTTATGGCTCAGTCTTTTTTTTTTTTTTTTCGATTTTAAGAGGGGATCTTGCTGAACTGCTGAAGCTGGTGTCAAACATGTGATCCTCCTGCCACAGCCTCCTCAGTCACTAGGATCACAGGAGAGTGCCATCAGAGAGGCCTCAGCATTTGTCTCATGGACTGTCATTATGCCACTTTAAAAAGTTTGATGCTGCCTCAGCTTCTCAATTCTATTCATTTATCATGTTTTTATGTATTCATTTGTTATCTCCATTAGAAATTAAAACTTAGCCGAACTGGAGCAATGGCTTGGTGGTTATGGTGCTTGCCTGGCATGAGTGAGGGTGTGGGTTTGAACCCCAGCACCTCCTACACAACTAGGTGTTGGAGCACTGAAATCCATTTGAAAAACTAAAATAAAATTGAGTCTCTCTTTCCCTCTTTCACTGTCCCTCTCTCTCAAAAAAAAAAAAAAAAAAAACAAAGCTTAGCAACACAGTCTTGGGTTCTAATGGCCTACTCAGTACTAGCTGGAAAAAAATAATCTCTCTGAACATCTAAATTCAGATTTTTGCCTTCAAATAATAAAAATATTTCCAGACTTCCATTC
This sequence comes from Aplodontia rufa, assembly GCA_004027875.1. Lineage (NCBI taxonomy): Eukaryota > Metazoa > Chordata > Mammalia > Rodentia > Aplodontiidae > Aplodontia > Aplodontia rufa. The sequence goes on from PVKS010005999.1 coordinate 51,398, forward strand.
ATTTTGAAACCAAATTGCAATGCTGTGTGAAAAAAAATTGCTCCCATATTTATCCTTTTGCTCCAGGAGGAAAATAGGAGTTCAATGTAGCATTTAAAAGCTTTACATACATTCACAGGAAGGATAATTTGAGGAAACTTAACACTCAGCCAGTTTTATGTAGAGTAGAAGTAGAAAACTCCAAACAGAGTTACAGAGGTTTCCATGCTTTGCACCACCACTGTGTGACTTCCTAGGAGAGTGGGAACTGCAAGGCAGGTCCCCACTGCAGACACACTGGGCTTCATATCCAGAGTCCCTGTACAGTGACAGCTTACAAAGGTGTCTCTGAGTTTGTTGAGCTTGCCGTTCTGAACCCCAAATCTCATGCAGGGATGAGTGAGTCCAGCCTGTGTCAGATGGCTGGAATGCCTCCCAGCATCCAGGCAAGCACGCAGAGCTAGGTTTGCTGGTCTGAGCAATGTAAACTGAGCCCTGAGTGATGTCAGTAGCCACTTTTTAGAGCCCAACAACCCTCTCAGCAGCTCACCAATCCTCACCTACTGAAAGAGAATCAGTTGCTGTGCTTCCGTCCAACCCTTCAGCTCAGGTGAAAATGTGCTCCTATGTTGAACTAGGGAAGGCTCATCATTCAACAAGAGTATAGCCTTCTCTGAAGGTACTTCCAAAAAAATTCTACTCATCAGCAGAGGAGTAGATGGTATGGTATGTCATTTTAAGGTTTTAGCCTTAACCTGGAACTCAGCACAGGTATGATCAGGTAAATGTCCATCAACCAGACTGCGCGTCAAGTTTCCTAGTTTCTGTATGTTGTTATTGTTAAGAATAACAAGTCAAGTTACTTGAACTTTCTCAATAAAAAAGATATTACAATGTTTTATTCAAAAGATCTGCTTGTTAGAGTGGATATACATTGGGGTGTTTGAAAGATGAGGAAAATTTGTCCCAAAGCAAGGCAAGCTGATCTAAGCATCAGGTGTGCTATGCCTCCTGTGACATTTGTTCTGCTCTTCCCTCTGGCCTGACCTTGTTCCCTTCATCTTCTGCCCAGATTGGTAATCCCCTACCTGTGCAGGTCACAGAGGGCCTTTACCTGGGACCTGCTGGGACCTGTACCCAATGTCTTGCACAGGTAATAGCAAAAGTAGGTTCACACTTTTTTAATTCCTGAAACTCAGTGACAGTGGGTGAGAGATCAATTGAACTTCTGTCATCAGAGTTGCTGGAGAGTCCATTTTGTGGCTTTATTCTAGGGGAGAAATAGCAGACTTGGGGCTGCTCAGGAAAGGCCAGTGTCCAGGTTGGAGGCAGGAGCTACTCTACTGTAGGTATGCAGTGATGACCCACCTGTTGACTGTGATTCATGGAGGGTTTCATGCTGCAGCGCTACAGGTGGGAATACCGGAGGACTCCCAGGATGGAAATGTCCAAGAGGAATTCTGCCAGGACAGCAGGATTCTACTGGACAGTCCTTGGCAAAGTGAGGCCTGTGGTCACAGTGATTGTGTGGATTTGGGACATTTTAAGTTCTTGTTAATTCACAGGAAGTGTGAAGCTGTGAAATCTCTCCTTAACTATTTACTTCCAGAATTCCTCCCTCCCTGTCTCCCCTCTCTGCTGCCTCCCTTTTCCTTATCCTTCCCTCTTTCCCTCCTTCCACATCTTTTCTTGGTGCTTTACAGAGGTACATAATGATAGGATCTGTTGTTACATGCTTGTGCACGCACATAACATAACCACATAATTTGACCAATATCACTTTCCATCACTTCCCCCTTCCTCCCTACCTCCTGCTCTTTAGTCCCTTTTCTCTACTGATCTGTCTTTGATTTTCATGAGATCTGCCTCCACCTTTCTTCTCCTTTCTCATCTCTAGCTTCCGCATATGAGAGAGAACAGACAATCCTTGACCTTCTGAGTTTGACTTGTTCCTCTTAACATAATGGCCATTTGTTTTCCTGGAAATGACTTTCTCTTTCACTTCATTTCTTTTTTTAGAATATGCCCAATGCTCTCAAACTCCAGCCTTTAAAATGTGCCCATATTGATTAATTCAATTCAATCTTAAGAATCTATTGAGGGGATGGAGTGGTGGCTCGGCAGTTATGGAGCTTGCCTGGCATGCGTCAGGACCTGGGTTTGAACTACAGCACCACGTGCACAACAAAATGTCAGAGCAACGAAAATGAGTTGAAAAAGTAAATAAAATTGATTCTCTCTTTCTCTCTTTCTCACTGTCCCTTTCTCTTTTATAAAATAACTCTATTGAGATAAAAGGCTAATGTCATATAAAATTTTTATAATATTAAAATATAAAGAAAGGCTGATTTTTATAGTAAAATGCAGACTAAGAGTGACTAGGCATCTAAAGTTTTTATATACTATATAATACTTTTTTATAATTTGAAGTGCTATAAAATATTTGTTTATTAAATGGAAAAGAGCTTGGGTAAGGTGAAATATTAGAATCTGAATCATTTTCTCGCTCTTTTAATTCCCAGCTCTTGTGCAGCAGCCTTTGACACTTCTGCATAGTTCAGAAGTAAGTTCCTATCGTTACATTCACTTTTGCTTTTTACATCAACAAAATGGTAATAGAGGGCAGAGTCAGAGCTGCAAAAGTCTTCGGGATGGGTAGGTTTTCATCTTGTGGCCATGTGCTTAGTGTCTCCAGCACACTCAGGGACAGGAGCAGCTCGGCCTGAAGGGCCTAGCATCCTACATCCTCTGTGTGTGAGTTCAAGCTGCCACTCTTGTAAATGCCCACACTGATACTTAACATCTCTGCTGCTGAGGTCATGGCTTTGGAGTCCTGGAGAACAGGAAGGTAGGTTTCACTGAGAGTTCTGAAAACCACCACAATTCCCTCTGAGCAGTCCACACATACACCAAGAAGGGATTTCGACTGCACTTATGGAAGAGGAGCCTGAAGCCGACCCAGAGGAAGAAACATTCCCAGATGGTTGACTTGAGCTCACAATGTGTGGCTCCAAATCCCATGCTACTTTTTATTCTGCTTGCATGAGGTCCTCAAAGTCAAAGATGTTTTTCTGACTTGTGTCTGATAGCTTGCTAGAATCTATGTGCACAGTTTTCAGAAGTCTGGATGATTTTGACTGTTTCAGATGACAGGGCAATGTCCCTGATATTGAGGAAATTAAAAGAACAAAATGACATGGTAGGAATGACAGCCCAGTCCTGGTCAGAGCAACGTGGGGGAAGCAGTATCAGAGAGGTGGAGAATCAAGGAGCAAATGATACAAAATTGTTCCAATCAGGAATTTTGCTTTTTAAGTTTGGCTTTCACTTTTGATATAGAGACATTATATAGGTAGCTGTGAACTTTTCAACTTATGATTTCATGTTACCAACACTATCAGTTCTGTAAATCTTCCAACAGCCCAATGCTTGGGAGTGATGGGAGCAGTTGCTAAATAGGTGTGATTTGACACCTAAGCCTGCATGTTTCAGGAGGCTGCAACACTGGCCATGAATCAGACAAATGAGCATGGCAGAGGGGGGTCTGTTCTGACGGGATTCTCAGACCTGCTATAGCTGCAGCTCCCACTGCTCATGGTCTTCTCTGCCTCTTATGTGGTGGCCGTGTCTGGGAACCTGACCATCATTCTGGTGTCACGCCTGGACTCTCAAGTCCATGTATTTCTTTCTCACCAGCCTGTCACTCCTAGATCTTTGTTACAACATGTGCATAGTTCCCCCAGACACTGGCAGGTCTGTGCTGTGTCAGGAAGGTGATCAGCTATGGTGGCTGTGTGGCCCAGCTTTCCATGTTCCTGGACTTGGGGCCACCAAATGCGATCTGTTGGCGTCATGTCCTTCAACAGGCTTGTGGGTGTCTGCTGGCTGCTCCAATACTTGGTTACCAGATGTGGGCCCAAAGTCCTTTCATCCTCTTGTAAATGCTGTCTTTTGACTGCGACCTGCAGAGTGCTCAGGGAGCTGCCACCACAGTGCTGTGTGCCATCTTCCCAGCACCTAGCCTTCTGGACTCCTACCAGCTTCTCCTGGGGCAGTGTGGTCATCCCTGGAGATTCCTCTATGGTTATTGCTGTGGCTCCAGTGAGGCTAGGGCAGGAAGGAAAAGGGCTTTGGTCAGAACGCGATACTTGCTGTTCACTCACAACCGTTCTGACTTCCCGCTAATAGACTTTCATTGGCAGAGAGGTACATTTGGTTTCTATTGCCTGAACGTATTTCTTGGACGAATGCCCAAAGTGGTTTTCCAGTTCACCCAAAGTTGCAATCACAAGGTCATACAGATCCGTCAGACTTCACAGCAATGTTTGTACAATTCAGTGCAACTCAGAGCTGAGGTCAGCTAGAAACTTACCCAGAACTTCACGCATATACAGATACACATCATGCACACACAACACATATACAACATGCACACAAACACACCACACACAAAACACACACAGACACACTACACACTCACAACATGCACACATACTACACATACAACATGCACACAGTGCACAACACACACTGCATACTCACAATATGCACACTCAGACACATACCACAGACACACAAAATGCACACAGACACATACCACACACACAACATGCACACACACACCAAACACAACTAGCACAGACACACATCACACACACAACCACACATGCCACACATACACAACATGAACACACAGACACACACCACACACACAACAGGAACATACAGACACACCACACACAACATACACACACACCCACCACACACAACATGCAACACAGACACACACAAAATGCACACACACAACCACACACACCACATACACAATATGCACACACAGACACACCACACACACAACATGCACACACATACCAAACACAGACATACACACCACACACAACATACACACACATTACAGACCCACACCACACACACACAACATACACACACATCACAGACCCACACCACACATATACTGCATACACGCACAACACATGCACCCATCCACCTACAACACACAAGCGCCATACATACCCCCCCACACACACACAATACACACACTGCACTCACAAACACCACCACTCACTCCACAGGCAAAACACATATAAATGCTTTCCCACACATACAGAGGTTTGTTGAAAACTTGGAAACCAACCACTATAAATTTGGCTCTGAGGTTGACAGAGTATACAATTTTCTAGTCCCACTTCAGCATAATAATAAATTCACAGAATAATTTCTTCTGGAGTTAGCCAGATTTTCTACTCTCTCAAAGTATTTCTGTACTTACATTTTGTTCCTGAATGGAAGCTTTCCTTTTTATTTCCTTTATAGATCAAACCCTAGGTATTCTTAAGGGCTAGCAAAGTTTCACTTGCTTTGAATTTTCCCATCATTGTCCCAACAATCAGTATGATCACAATCCTCTTAAACCCAAAGCTCCCATAGCCTTGGGTAATTTTCACTGGTTTCTTGTTCAGGCGTATCTCTGGCCTTTCTGTTCCCTTGTGAATGCGTGAAATACACATGCACTTTGTGCACCCTGCAGAAGTCGTCAGGTTGCAGCAGTAGCATGCACAGTGTCATTAGCTGACTCATGACAGTGCCTTGATCATAGTGAGTCCTGCCCCTCTGCTGTAGCCCTCTTCATTGTTGCCCACACAGGAGGCACAACACTAACCAACAGTCTACCCTATTTCTCCTTGAAATGTACAGGAACGACATGAGCTTTTGCCAGAACACTAACAAACACATGAAGGAGATGTGATTCACCAAGTTCTGACTCCAGGTCTCTCCTGCCCTAGAGTCATTGTCATCCAGTAGATGAAGCTACGACAGAGTGTGGTGCAAGCTTAACACAACGCTTCCCTCACTGGAAATTAGCTCGTTGCTAAGGATCCAAGGAAAATATCATTCAGATCACCATGACACAGCCCAAAGCCAATGTCCGTGCAGTTTTTTGGATTCTGAGGACATGGAAGAGGAAGCAGAGTCTCTGAATAAAATCATTCCTATTTTGTCTTCTAATAATTGTATGATTTCTAGTTTAATTCCTAGTTCTTTGATCCAGTTTTATTTGATTTTTGTGCAGGGTGAGAGATAAGGATCTAATTTCAATTGTCTGCATATGGCTGTCCAGTTTGTCCAGCACCTTTTGTTGAACAGGCTGTCTTTCCTCCAAGCAGTATTTTTCCCCCTTGGTTAAATATGAGATGGCTAAAGACTTGTGGATTAGTCTCACTGTCTTCTGCTCTATTCCATTGGTCTTCCTACCTATTATGATACCAATACCATACTGTTTTTGTTAGTACAGCTCTATAGTATGATTTCTGGTCATGTATTGTGACTCTTCCTATCTCATTTTATTTTTGCTTAGTAGTGCTTTGGCTATTCTGGGTTTCTTATTGTTCAAATGATTTTGAGAAATAATTTTTCTATATCTGTGAACAATGACATTGATATCTTGATGGCGATTTTGCTGAATCTGTACAGCACTTTTGGCAGACTGCCCATTTTAACTGTATTGATTCTGCCTAATAAAGAACATGGGAAGCCTTTCCATCTTCTCAGGTCTTCTTCAATTTCTCTCTTCAATGGTTGATAGCTTTATTTGTAGAGTTCTTTCACTTCCTTTGTTAGATTAATGCCCAAGTATTTTATTCTTTTTGAGGTTATTGTGAATGGGACAGATTTCCTGATTTCTTCTTTGGCAGAATTGTTGCTGGAGTATAGGAAAGCTATTGATTTGTGGCTGTTGATCTTGTATCGTGACACTTTGCTGAATTCTTAAGTCTTCTGATAGAGTTTTTTTGGTGGGTGTTCTAGATATAGGATCATATCATCAGCAAATAGAGATAGTTTAACTTCATCTTTTCCTGTTTGAATCCTTTAATTTCCTTCTCTTGTCTGATTGCTCTGGCTAGGGTTTCAAGGACTAAATTGAATAAGAGTGTTAAGAGTGGATAGTCTTGTCATGTTCACAAATTTAGTGGGAATGCTTTCAGTTTTTCTCTGTTAAGTATAATGTCGGCAGTGGGTTTGTCATAAATGGCTTTGACAAAATTAAGGTAAGTTTCTTTGATCCCTATTTTCTCAAATGTTTTGAGCATAAATTGGCATTGGATTTTGTCAAAGGCTTTTTGTGCAACAATTGAGATGATCATATAGTTTTCGTCTTTCATTCTGTTTTAATGATGAATTATATTTATTGATTTGCATATGTTGACCCAGTCTTGCATGCCTGGAATGAAGTCCACTTGATTGTGATATAATATCTTCTTGATATGGTTTTCTAGGATTTTGTTAAGGATTTTTGCATCAATATTCATCAGGGATATTGTAAGGAGAGGTGTTGATTCTTCTGTAAAAGTCTGGTAGAACTTAGCTTAGAATCCATCAGATCTTGAACTTTTCTTTTTTGGAAGGTCTTTCATTGCTGTTTCCATTATGCTACCTGATATCAGTCTGTTGAGCTGTTCAATAATCTTCCTGCATTAGGTTGAAAATGTTGTATGTGGCTAGGTATTTGTCAATGTCCTCCAGATTCTCCAGCTTGGAGGAATATAGTTTTTCAAAATAGTTTCTGATAATCCTCTGGATAATGGTGATGCCTTCATTTTTGTTTCTGAATTTGTTGATTTGTTTCATTTCATTCTTTCTTTTGGTGAAGTTGGCTAGGGGGTCAGTCAATTTTATTTATTTTATCAAAGTACCAACTTTTTGTTTCATCGATTCTTTGTATTATTTTCTTTTCTTTTTTTTGTTCTCAATTTTGTTGATTTTGGCTCATATTATTTCCTGTCTTCTATTGGTCTTGGGATTGGAATGTTCTCCTTTTTGTAAAGATTTGAGGTATAGTGTAAGTTTTTTTATTTGGGGGCTCTCTACTGAATTTTGATGGAGGCACTCAGAGCTATAATTTTACCTTCAAGAATACTTTCATAGGAGTTAGAGTGGTAACTTGATGTGTCATTTGCCTGGCATGGCAGGGACCCAGGTTCAAATTCCAGTACTGTGTACACAATAAAGTGTCGGAGCAATGAAGTATTGGAGCAACAAAAGCCAGATGAAAAACTAGATAAAAAAATTTTATTCTCTCTCACTGTCTGTCTCTGTCTTTAAAAAGAAAAAAGAATGCTTTCATACTGACCCAGATGTTATGATATGTTGTGCCTTCATTTTCATTCACTTCCAAGAATTTCTTGATTTTTATTCTCATTTCCTCTTTGGTCTATTCTTCATTTAAGAGGGTATTATTCCACAGAACAAAATGCAAAATGTTAATATTTAAGAGATACAGTTGCAAGATACTTCATAAGATACTTGAATAAGCTATGCTGCATACCTGTACAAAATCGTAAATGTTTAATACTCTTGCCAAATATTTTGATGAATTACAAGGGATAATAGGAAGGGAGGAGAAGGGGAAATGTTGGAACTAAGGTAAAGCAAGGTACATTCCAAGCATTTATAAGTGTTATGGTATACATTATAGTCATATATTTATAAAATGTTCTTCATAGGTATACAAATTATGTCACTGTACTTGAGTTTTTTAGGAATAATATAGGAATCAGAAGAAAGACAAGGGATCAAGGGATGGGAGGAGGGAGGTAGAGGGGTGCTGAGGTGGAAATATTGAACAAATTGTATTGCTGATTTGTGTGCATCTAGGAATATGTGACAACTAATCCCATCATTATATAAAACTATAATGCACTATAAAATAAATGAAAAAGGGGGTATTATTCAGTTTCCATGAATTTATGTATTTTCTTTTATTTTTCTTGCTGTTAATTGCTGAGATCATACTATTATGGTCTTATAGGATATATGGGATTATATCAACTTTTTTGTGTTTGCTAAGATTAACTTTGTGGACTCAGATATGATCTATTTTGGAAAAGGATCCATGTTCTGCTGATAAGAAGGTAAACTCAGCTGATTTGTGATGGAATATTCTGTAGATGTCTGTTATGTCCATTTGATTTATAGAATTGTTTAAGCTGGAGACTTCTTTGTTGATTTTTTTGTTTTGATGATCTATTAATGATAAAGGTGTATTAAAGTCCCCCAATGTTATTGTGTTAAGATCTATAACTGGTTAAAGCCCTGAAGTACTTTTGTGATGTATTTGGGAGCATAGGAGTTTGATGCATAAATGTTAACTATGGTTATATGTTTTTGATGTAGCATTCCCTTAATTAAGATGTAGTGGCTATCTTTCCATCTTTGTCTATTCTGACCAATTTTTGATCGAAAACTACTTTGTTAGATATGAATATCATTACATCACCTATTTTCTTTTGGACTGTGAGCATGGTAGGTTGTTTTCCAACCTTTTACCTTCAAACTGTGCTGTCTTTGGTTGTGAGGTGAGTTTTGCTTTTGATTCAGTCTGTTAATCTGTGTCTTTTGCTTGGGGTATTTAGTGAATTCATGTTCAGTGTTAGAATAGGTATGTGGTTTGGGTTCTGTGGCATCGTGACCGTTGCCGTATTTTGTGCCATATTGGAAATCTTTTAGTGAGTTATACTTTTATTGACTTTTCTTTTTTAGTGAATAATGCTTTTGCTGATTTTCCTCTGAGGATAGCATTTGGGAGTTCTTTGCTTGTTCCTCTGTTTGAAATTTGTCTTTGAGTATTCTCTGTAGAGCTGGTTTTGTGTTCATGTATGTTGGTAGTTCTTATTATAGAAAGTTTTTATTTCCCCATAAAATTTGAAGCTGAGTTTTTCTGGGTACAGTATTTTTTTTTACTAATAATTATTTTCTTTCAATATTTGAAAAAATTATTCCATACTTTCATCACCTTTATGGTCTGATTTGAGAAATTCAGAGTGATCCTTATTGATTTGCCTCTGAATGTGACTCTATGTTTTTCCCTTATCACTTAATATCCTTTCCTTGTTTTCTGTTATTCATTTTTGAATTGGATTGTCTCAGTGAGTTTCTCATTTGGCTAGGTCTATTTGGGGTCCTAAAGACTCTTAAATATAAATATCTGGTTCTATTCTGATATGGGGAAGTTTTTCTTTGATTATCTCATTGAGAAGGTTCTTCATGCCATTTGCTTGTTGCTCAATGTTCTCCCCTATCCAAATCACTCAGGTTATTTCTTCTGATTTCATCCCAAACTTCTTGGAAATCTCATCATGATCAATAAGGTTTTTTCTTGTCTATCCTCTGTGTATTCAAGATGACTCAGCCTGTCTTCATTGTCTGATGTTTTTTCTTCAAGAACTGAAGTTGTATTTTCTACTGAGTTTATTTTGATATTAATATCTTCCATTGAGGTTTTATTTTGGTTGAGTGTATTTTTCAATTCTAAGAGCTCTGCTCTGTCTTTTTTTCAGTGACTGTAATTCTACATTAAAATAGTGCTTCAGCTCCTGTAATTGCTTTCTTATTTTCTTCCTTAAATCTTCTTTTCATTCTTTGATCATTTTAATAATGTCGTTGTTACTTTCTTCTAAGTTTTCATCTAGGTCCCTATACATGGAGTACTTGGCTGGGGAATTGTGGGCATGAGGAGGAGAATTGTTCATAGTTTTCCTCATTTTCAATGTCAGGGAGTGGAATCTGAGATCTCTCACTGGTTATTTCAATTTGGGGCTTTTTTGATGGGTTGTGAAGTTTTTATATCTTCATTTATTTGGGTTGGGCTACAATTTTAATGGTACAGCTTAACATCTAGCTTCCCAAACTGTGAATTATTATTGACTTTTACAATTTCCAATACCTCATGAGGGAAGGGAAAAGAGTCAACGTGTACAGCCAATGCATACAGTAGACAACTTTGAACTGCTTAGTTTTTTCCTTCTACAACTGTTACAGTGTTGATTACCACCTGTGAGAGGAGTAGAAGGATCAACAACTATCTTCCACCAGACTATAACTGTCAGAGTATACCTGGTACATCCCTAGGTAAGGAAAAATAGACTTGAGAGCAAAGGAGATGTGATAGGAAGGTAGGGATGAACTTGTGAATTTGGAGTGAGAACAGTAAGAGAGTGGAGATCATGTAGGATATTCTAATTTAAAAAAAAGAAAAAGAAAAAAGAAAGAGAAAGAGACTGAGGTAATGACTTTAGGGGAGGGTGAGAGAGAGAGAGAGAGAGGAATAATGTTTAGCTGTTGCCAGAAGAAAGCAAAGAAGGGAGTAGCACAGAAGCTCACCATCAGGAGGCTATATAGCAGAAAAAATTGTGCTGATCTGGAAGAACACAATAAAAACAAAAAACAAACCACAGCAAAACAAGCAAAGTGAAAGAAACAAGAAATTTAAAAAAACAAACAAGGGACTGGAGCGGTGGCTCAATGTTTACAGTGCCTGCCTGGCATGTGCAAGTACATGAGTTCAAATTGCAGTACCATGTACACAATGAAGTGTCTTAATGGAAAGTTGGGAGGATTATGGATTATTTCCACTGAGAATGTCAAAATAGACAGTGTGAGTTCATGATTATATCTGGATGCTGGATGGAGGCACTTCCAGAATGAGGTTGCTGGAGGGCCTGGCTTTTGCTGGCTCACAGTATGGAAGGACTGCATATAGTTGGTGCAGGACCGCAATGGAATGGCATTTCTCAAAAAAATTCCTTATAAAAGTATTTGTGCATGATCACTTTGTGGAGGCATTGTGCATTATTCAAATGCTAGAAGAGAGGTCAAGCTGCATGACTGGCATGGTCTCATTTCTTACAAGAGACAATAGTTCTGTGAGTACAAGTGTAGAATGAATTTAAATGAGGAAAAAGAAATAATTACTTGAAGTAAAAATTCTGATGTATTAGAATTAATGCTAATGTTAGAGTCAACTACCCATCTATCAAAGTGATATAACTATTGTCCTCTGAGTAAGGTGAATAACACTAGTTTGTTCTTTACTGCTTAATGATTTTAAGTTAATTTATGCAGCTATTTACCAGTTGATGTACCTTATGATTTTTTTCCAGTTTTGGTTATTCTGACTAATGGTTATCTGGAAATTCATATGCAAGTTTTTGTGTGACTGTATATTTTCATTTTTCATAAACAAATACCAAGGAATGCAAATGCTAGTTTTTATGATAAGTAAAGCCATGATCACACATGAGTAATTTTATAAAAGAAATTTTTAGAGCAAAATCATTCCACTGCTGTCATGCACCAACTCTACAGACTCCTTCTAGGCTGTAAGCCAGCGTGGGCTCTAACTTTTTAATAAGATACCTGTCTTCCTGAGTGGTTGTATTATTTTACACTTCTTCCAGCAATGTTCGCAGGTCTGCTTCCTCCACATCTTCAATGACCTTGATGTTTTCAGTCTTTTCCATTAAAGGTATTCTATAACATGTGTAGTAATATTTCATTGTGATTACATTTTTAATTTTCCAAATGATCAATGATGCTGAGCTTATTTTATGTACTTATTAGCTATTCATAAATCTGCTGTGGTAAAATGTATATTAAATATTTCCCCCATTCCTCACTTAGCTTGCTTATTTTCTTGTTACCAAGTTAAAAGAGTTCTTTATGTATCATAGATATAAGTCCTTTATCAGATTCTTGTTTAACAACTGATTTCTCCTAATATGTGACTTTTGTTTCATTTTTAAAATGCCTCTACTGAAATATAATTCATATACAATAAAATTCATGTTTTAAAAGTGTGCATTTCAATGAGTTTTAGTATATCTGAGGACCTGAGTAAATATCACTACAATTTAATTTTAGAATACTTTCATCATCTCCCACAGAAAGTATGTACACATGAATAGTCAGTCATTTCGTATTACACTTTCTAACCTGCAACTCAAGCCCCTAGCAACTTACTTGAAAAGGTACCACCTATGAATCAGGAAATAGGTTCCCATCAGACAGTAAGTCTGCTAGTACCTTAACCTTGGACTTTGCAACCTCCATATATGTAAGAAACAAATTTCTGTTGTTTACAAACCACTCAGTTTATGGGATTTTGTTATAGCAGCCTGGTCTGATTAAGACAGTTGGTGATGTTCCTTGAAATATTAACAAGGGTACTGGGAAAGGGTATATGGTTTGGTGTCACAGGTGGAGAGTTCTATGAATGCCAATTTTCTGTGTTCTTGGTTGTGCTGCAGGGATATTCCATACTCAGGGATTAGAAGGGATTAGAATACTAATCTTTTCAACAATTGGTGATGGAATAATTGGTCATTCTCATGCAAAACCATGAAACTAGATGGCGCTATATATTTTCCCAAAGATAAACTTTACCCCGGCCATTAACCTAAATGTAAAGTGCAAAACTGTAAAAGTTCTAGAAGAAAACATAACAGGAAAAAAAATCTATCTAAATAGCTTTGATGATGAGTTCTTAGATATATCATGAAAATCATAATGCATGAAAAAAACAATGATGGCATGGAGGTCTGGGACTGCGAGGCTGTCACTGGAGTCCCCCTGAAAGCTGGGTGAGGGTGCCCAGTGGGACCACAGACCTGCCTGGTGTGCATGCCTCATTCTCAAGAGTGGGACTGGAGCTGGTAGACTTGATATTTGGTAAGAACCCCCATGGGTCTGTGGATGTGTCTAAGGACTATCAGAGTGGGAAGGCCAAACAGATACATTTGGAATTGTTGTCCTGCCCTCACCCATTGTCCCCACACAGAGGCAAAGGAAGTGTTGCATTTCAGGGGTCATGGCAAAGTTCAGTGCTGACAAAAAAGACCCCCAGAGTGCAGAAAGGTGATGTCTACCTCTCCATTTACACTCACCAGTCTGACTCCTTCTTCCTTAGGTAAATCTGAGTGAACAAGTGTAGACTCAGTCTCAACATGGTGGAAGATTTGATCACAGCTGCTGGGCCAAGTATAGCATCTCTGTTAGGCCAAAGCAATAAGGCCTAGGATAGTATAGCATTATTGATCTAATATACTCTTTTCCATTGTAATCAACAGTGAGGTTTAAGGATAGTTTGAATTCACGTAGGATGAGCAATATTCTTTTCTAGTTGTACAATCGTGCTGTGTCCTCATTGAGCTCCTGAAATCCCTGTGGAATGTTACACCAACCAATTACATCTATGACATCATGCTGCCTGACAACAGGTAAGATGCGCACTCCAGAGGCCATGAGATAAACCTGAGAAACAGATGGGTGTATGTATGGAAGTGGGCACCAAGGGTAGTGATTGCATGTCACACACTAATTCCACACAAATCACCCACCATGCCTAAACTCCAGACTGCAGAAAGTACAGAGTGACCCAGATGGGTGACCTTGGCCAGTCTCCATTGTCAACTGTCCTGGAACTGGGACCAGAAGGCCTAGTTTTATGTCCTAGAGATCGACCAGCTGCAGTGACTTGATCCTGCTGCTGTTGAGTCCTGGCTGTGAGTAGTTGGCCACTGAGGTCCTGATAGAATATTGTTGCCGAGGACAGCAATCCACCATTTGTGAATAAGTCAACGTCGTTTGATCTCTTGCACATTGAAAGGGCCGCAGCACATCCTCAGGAGTGCAGACATCTCCTCCAGAGGCGTATTTGCCTCTCCTGGCTGAGGAGGGATTGAACAATGCATGTGGTTTTGCCTCCGACCACTCACAGCAAGGCAGGCAAGAGAACAGGCTCAAGATGTGGGTGTTCCTGAACAGGCTAGATGTTGCTCCACCTGGAAACAGCTGGCCTTGTGGAACTGAAGGGTGAAGAGATTCCAGCCCAGATGTGGCACTTGGGAAAGTTAACACTTCAAAGAGTAACATGTGCCATTGAAACAGAAGTTTCAAGTTTGAGGCCTCTGCAGCCCCCAAATGTTGCTGCTGTTAGTGGTGGACATTCTGGTATTGCAACAGACTTCAGCAGCTCACCATCAATTTCTTTTTTCTGGGTTCTTGTCTCATGAATTCAAACAATAAAATGCACAGACCAGTATGAGTAAAGGGAAGACCAATTGAACAGACCTCTCATAGCCCAATAACAAGTTTTCTCTCCTTGAGGGTGGGGTAGGGGTTTATGTGGTACTTTGGGTCACTGTTATTGGTCCAAATTTATGCAAGTAGGGTTTGAGAGAAGTACCAATGTTATTGGTTCAAATTTATGCTAATTAGGGTTTGGAAACCCACTAGCTCTTTAACCGTGAATCCCATTCAAGTTTGCCTTGCTTCTGTTTTCTCCCCTATTCCAGGGATGGTGCATCCTCAGTATGTTGTGTGTGTGTGTGTGTGTGTGTGTGTGTGTGTGTGTCCAGGTCTACTGAAGTGGGTTTCTGCAGCAGGCATCTGTGCCAGGCCCAGATCTGGCCGCCTAAGGATGATAGGTCGGCATTGGAGGACTTGACTGCCCTCGATGATGGCTTACATCCTATCAGGCCCACTGCACCTTCATGGTGGGCTCCATGCAGCCATGCGCTCTGCTTGCTGCCTGCTGGAATATGCGTGGCCACCACTCTACACTCCACCACTCCACTATCCTTTCTCAGCAGAGACCAGTAGACCACTATCTGGTATGGGTGTTACCTTGGAAACAGACAAAGCTGTACATTGCTAGAGCATACCCCTGAAAGTCCACATCCTGGAAGCTTGAGTCCCACTGTGGTGGTGCCAAGGTGGTAGATCTCCAAGAAGTGGGATCCAGTGGAAGGTGATGAGGTCATGTGGGTACCATCAGAAGGGATCAATGTGGTTCTCATGGGACCCCAGTTCTCACAAGAATCATCTGCTATGAAAACAGTAAACCTGGTACCCAAGTCCCTCTTGCGTCCTGTCTCACTCCTGTCTTACTGTGATGCCACCAAGGGAGTGGCACCATGTTGTGATGCAGCCAAGAAGCTCTGATCAAAGACCAGATGGATGGGGCTACAGATAGTGGACTTAGCCTCCCAGACTCTGAGCTAAGGAAACGTCTTTACCAAATACCTAGCCTCAGTTACTTTGGTATAGCAATAGAAAGCAAACTAATGCACCACCCAAATGAGGGACTACTTGTCATCAGAACTTGTGATGACAATGGAGCCAGCCATCATCACTTGCACTTGACAGATTCATAGGGACAGGACAAGGAGGGGGAACTTCTCTAATAGGACAAAGGGGTGCTCAGATTGGAGGTCATTGGTCTGCAGAAAATGGAGCTAACTAAAGCCAAGGCATGCTTTTTATTGCTTTTAGTATATATCTGTCCTTCCCTGTCAGTTTTATTTATATACCAGGTGTTTTTCATAGTGGCTGAAAAGATGTTCAATGAATAAAAATTTCCTCTGTTCTCAGAAAAAAATGCTGCATTAGAAGTTTTTAATGGGAATTATTCCTTAAAGAACAGTACAGAACAGAAGAAGTTGCTGATGGAGAATGGCTGTCATTCTCCATCAGCAAAATGCCACCCAGAAGTGTGGGACGATTATTTGAGTTACGTTGGAAATGTTTGAGGAATGGTGGTGTAAATAATAATGTTGAGCAAATCCCCACGGTTTGCAAGGAGCTCTGAGAGGCAACTATGAAGCAGACAGAAGCCATGGGTGGCAGCAGCAGATTTGCTGGAGCCTTCCTCTGTAATCAGTCCTTAGGTGGCTGCTTCTCCTCAAAGACAAGTATCTCTGGAGATCACTTCATTCTGCAGCTATTATGAAACTCATCTGAAACTTTTTAATAGCTGCATGCAACGCAAGAGAATATGCTAGCAAGTCCTACTCCTCCAGGAGCTAGATCCCTGTGGACACAAGGATCATCTTTGGTAGCCCTTCTATAATAATCACCATAATGAGCTCTCTGGAGTCCTGTTGTTCCCAGCTTCTGTGGGAAACTGCAGAAGTTGAAAGTCTCCCTCTTGTTCCAATCTTAAGTGTTACCCACTGACTTTGTCATCCGGATACTCCCACAAGAATTTCTCAGTTATTCAGAGGAAGTCAATGAGCAAATGAAACCACGTTTTAGTTCAGTCAGAAAGCAAAGCTGACCCAAGAAAAATTAATTTTATCAATAAATCCAAACTTTTGTCATTTTTCATTGTTCCCAACTTCTAATTCTAGCTTTTCCCCCTCAGAAGATGATTGTGAGGGTACATGGATCCACCCTTCCATGAGTTATTAGGCTGACTGTTTCCTTTTTACCTAGAAGACAGGGAATAGGAAGGGACAAGTGACAGTTACTTAGTTTTACACCTCTTAGGCTCATGAAAATCCCTGCAAAACATAGGTAGAAACAAAGTACTATTACACCTGGTATTCTTCCAAATGTATTCACTCCATCACCTGAAAAAATTGCAAGAAGAAAAATAAGCTCATTTGTTAAAAAAATTAATTTTTGCACAAAAGTTTTCAGGAGTTCTTAAAGGTCATATTTGAAAGAACATAATCAAAGTAAAGTTTAATTTAGAGGAAACATGGAGATACTTAATGGACACTGTGACAGATTTTATCAATAGAACCATCACCAGGTCTTAATTCCACAGTCTCTCTGCTTTACCTGTGTAAAACATTTGTCTAAAATCAGTGAACTACAGTGATGCAGCCACATCAATGTTTATAGCAGCACTGTTCACAATAGCTAAGCTACAGAACCAACCAAGGTGTCCTTCAACAGATGAATGGATAAAGGAAATGTGGTATATTACACGATGGAGCATTTCTCAGCCATAAGGAAGAATGATTTATGGCATTTGCAGACAAATGGATGGAACTTGAGGCTATCATCCTAAGTGAAATAAGCCAGTATCAAAAAGCCAAAGGTCAAATGTTGTCGCTGATGTGTGTGAGCTAACCCCAAATAAGCAGAGGATCAGAGGAACAGACAAAGGGGAATAAAACAAAGTGAGGGGGCATAACATAGGATCAGACTTAACTTCCTATATTCATAACACGGATTAAAAAAAACTATTAGTAAATAATAGAAAGGTGAGTAGATTAGAGGGAGGTGGGGTAGAGAGGGGAAATACTGGGGCCTAGATTGGAAGAAGTTATACTCAATGCTTTTATAATTAGGTTATTGAATATTCTATTATTGTGTTCATCTTTTAAAAAAATCCAATAAAAATGAAGAAAAAAAACTAATTTGTCTCCTGCATCTGTCAGCCTATGCAGGAAACACCACTATTCATTTTCTACCCAGTTCCTGGTGTTCCGAGGAAATAATGAGGAAGCGGTGAATTTGGTCGCCAGGCTGCAGGACACTGCGAGCCCCGCGCCGCCTAGCGGCTCCACGGCACATAACACGTCACCGACGGCGAGGTCGCTTGCTTCAGGGATCAAAGGCCATGAATTCTGTACCTGTGAGGGTGAGATTGTTCTGGGCCAAACCTAAATATTGAATCCAAGGTAGGTTACTTTTATTTTCTTCCAAACTTGTATTTAGCTTTTACATATTACAGCAACATTCAGTCATGGTAACTTGCATGTTTATAAGTTTATGTGCCAACATTCTTAAAAATCTTGGAAGAATAAAAAGCAAAAATTGAAAGTTCAGTTTTTTCAAACTGCAGTTATCTTTGCGTATTTATATAGACTATAGTATTTTAGCCATAGGGATGCAATATATCTGAAGTTCTGAAACATTTTTCAAAAATGTTTAATGGATTTATATATTTAACATATAATTTAATAAGTTTATAAATTTTAATTTTATATAGTATCTGGATATTGTTGCTTAATTTATATTTAATAAATATATTAGAAATATTTGCTACATAACAAAGTATACTTAATATATTTTTCTTCTCTGTAAACACATGCTTTGTGACTTTATGCTGTTTATGACTATGCAAACATTTAGTTAACCATTATTCAGTCCATTTCCTTTTTTAGTCACAATGTTTTATATATATCTTTCTGCATTAATTCAAATATCCTTAGTAAAAATTCCTGAGAAATGTAATTAATCAGTGAAGGGTGGTATGCAAAAATAACTCATTATGTTAATTTGTATTTACTAATGACACATGAGGGTGAAAATATGCTGTATGTTTGGGGTCACATGTGCTACTGTTTCAGTAAATTGTATCTCATCATCTTCACCCTCTATTTTGTACAGTTAAGTGTAATCTTCACTGATTTGAAAAAGCTTATTTGTTGGAAAAAATCTTCGATCACTAAAAATATTTTTCATCTGTTACACATATGTGTTGCAAATAATTTCAGTAATTTCAAAAACTATTAGCAGGATTTATCTGGAACTTATTGAGTCATCACTATTTGTTCAATGGCTGTAATACTTGTTTCAATTTTTTACTTCATTCTTACTTTTATAGCAACGATAAAATGATACAATTTAAGGCCTGTATAATATATATCTGTGTGTGTGAGTATGAATGAGTGTGTGCAAACATACACAGACACGCATGGACATACAAGTTCTGCTTTGAAATGGGCCTGGGGCCTGTCAAGTCTCAGGTGGCGACCTGGCAACACCCTGTCCCACAATAAAAATTTTTTTAAAAAACACTGGGGGTTTAGCACAGTGGTAGAGCATCCCTCAGTTCAATCCCCAGTACCAAAAACCCACCACCTCAGTTGAGATGTGGTAACCACTTATAAATGTGTAAATTATAGGCGCCGATGGAGCTTCTCTTCCCGGTCCTAACCTTCCCGCACCCAATGATCTCCTTACACAACTGTCTCTGCAGCAACAAGCCAATCAGCGCCTGCCTTCTGCCCTAACTACCTCAACCCCCATGGAAATCCCCTGTCCGACCGTATAAAGGCTTTCGCAGCCCCTCGATAAACGTCTGGGAGGATTGGTTTGGGTCTCGCGCGGGTTTGCTCCTTTCGTAAGTGAAGAGAGGCATATGAGTTGCAATTCAATAACGCTAGAATGTTTTGCTGAGTCGTAAGGAGAAAATTTCTAGTTAGTAAATAATATGTGAGGATTTTACTACTGCAAAAGTGGCGAACACCGAGTTATGGGACAGAGCACGGCGTCCCCCACAGCCTGACAGTCCCGGCTTCTACCAGCGGGGGTTCATCGCTCTCCATTTCGTTCCCACCCACACCGCAGAAGGCGGGAAAGGGGGCCTGGGAGAGGCCAAGGTCAGCGCGGAGAGCGGCTTCCTCCAGGCGGGCTTTTCCGGCCGGCCGCAGCTGCAGAGGTGCTGTTCGCATTGAACCTGCCCCTATACGTGGTGGCGGTGTTGAGCAACTCCACCATTTTTTTCTTTTGTTCTTCACAAAGTGCTAGTACTTTTTTGTACTAGGGATTTGACCCAGTGGTGCTATATCTCTGAGCCACATTCCCAGTTCGATTTTTATTTTATTTTGATATGCTATCTCACTAAGTTACAGAGGCTGAACTTGAACTTGGTATCCACTGCCTGAACCTCTTGAGCTGTTCGGGTTAGTAGTATTGCTCCTGGCCCCAAATGCTGCATTTCACTGTTGGAACACTGGAGTTTAGTATCAAGACACACCTGACTTCAAAATTTCAAAATAGTTATGAGATTACTAAATGTTTAAATACAAAGGTGATTATCACGATTATTTTTTATAGTTCTTTTACCATCATTTTCTATTCAAAAATACATGAGAAGGCTGGAACAGTGGCTGGGTGTTTACCATGCTTGCCTGGCACACATGAGGGCACAGGTTGAAACCCTAGCACCACATATACAATTAAGTGTCATAGCAAAGAAAGACACATGAAAAAATAAATAGAATAGATTCTCTCTGTATCATTGTTCCTGTTTTTGAAAAAAATACATGATAATTTTCCTATTAACTTCCTTTCTCTTTATTTTCCATTCATTTTCATTTTTTATATCTGATACAAATAATGTTTTATGCTTCTTCCTTAACTTCTGTAAAGGAAATTAAATAGAACATTTGAAAAAATTATGTGACATGGCAAACTTGAATAAAATTTTCACCAAATTCAAGTTGTGTTAATTTTCAAAGAAAGAAATACATGATTTAACACATGATAATAGATGACCTTTCTCAATGGCCAGGGTCTAGTTCCAGCCTCCACAGATGAGTGAAGACATTTGACCCTTGGTTCTCTGGGTTATGCTGATTTCACTGAGCTTAATTTCTTCCATAGCCATCAATTTACCTTCAAAGGCTGCAATATCATTGTTTCTAATTGCTGTGTAAAATTCCATGGTATATATGTACCACAGCTTTTGGATCCATTCATCCAGTGAGGGACATCTGGGTTGTTTCCATGAAAATATTCTTTTCTTAATGGTTAGAGTCTGATTGGTGAGGAAAATTGGTGCTCAGGAGGAACACGAATTGGAAGAGTTTGGCTCATATGGAGGTATATATGTCTGGGGCATTCACTCAGCACTGTCCAATTGACTGGTTACTTGTAGGATACTACCATGCCTGACCTGAAGACAGGGTCTTAGGAACTGTAAAAGGACTTTAGACCTGTCATCTGAGACTTAAGACTGGTGGTTGGTCATGCTAATCACATTTAAGTGACTGATGGATGCCAAGTTTATTTTCCTCCAGAAAGAAAGAAACAGAAAGATGCAAGCACCCCTTGCAGAGAGCTTACCGCAGAGGTGATCTTATCCATATCCCAGATGCACCCCCATCTGATGCCAGTCTAGCGAAAGTCAGGTTCGTATCCCCTGGAGACAAAGAATGAAAAACAAGCACAGAAGACAGACTTGACTTTAAGAAAATAATGGAAAGGAAAACATACGGAAAAGAGTAGACTTCCCCCAGAGTGGGAGAAGGGGAAAGGCCAAATAGGCAGTTAGGTTTGCCCTTTTTATAGGAAATTCACCCTTCAATAGGCCATCCTCTCCCTTCTCCCAAACCTAGGAAAAGGCTGTGGGAAATTCTGGTTGAGTCCAGCCTTTGGTTTGTGTCTCAGGCATCAATAGGAAGAATTTGGCACCTTGCTTAGCAGAAGGGAGTGTCTGCATCAGGATCCACCTTGCCAGACCCTACTGACTAGCATTGGGGGATGTCAAACTGATCTTAAAAGAAAAGAACCAATTTTCCCTTGAGTGACTCAAACATTCTAACTACCGTGGCTGTCTCAAGGTGATTCTCCCATATCAAATATAATGTATAAAAGAGAACACTTATTTCTTATTCTACCTGTAATCCTACATAAACTTCTGTTCTACAGATTTACATAACACTTCACATATATTTAAATATGAACTATATTAAATAATCTGAAAAAGACTGTTCGTTTAATCAGTTATGAAATAATTAATTAAAAGACTTAAAATGGGTACAAACTTAAATTCCTTTAATATTTAGTTTTCCTAACTAAATAAGCCTATCATCAGGAATTATCTTGATAGATAAGAACAGATCAATGTCTTAATAAACCCATATTAGTCAGTACATTAATATTTGACTTTAAGGGTAACACTAAACAACTTTAACTGATTGTGCCAATTACATTTATTAATCACACACAGACTTCAGATTTATCCTTCACAAGCTTTCTGCAACTTACTTAGACACCCTATAGCTTGCTTACTTTACCACACAAAATACTTTTTCATCACAAACTTTTCTTTCATTCTAAGATTTGTACCAAAGAATTTAAATACCTATAACTTTCTTATCTCTCTTTTTTGACCCTTTTAAAAAAATACTTTATTAAGGATTGTTATGATGTAATGATTGTTATTGTAAATCATATGTGCATATAAAGTACCAATATGATCTGCATTTGTTCCTAAGCCAGAATTACCCCCACATCACTCACAGCTCAATCTTCTGATTCTTCTATATATTTCACCTGTAGAAGAGATGTAATTGTTTAGATTGTGAATTTTTCAGAATTAAATGATTGCATAAGTATTATTTGGATTCTTGGTGTGTGTGTGTAGGAGGTAAAGAGTATGCTACATTGTTAATTGTCTCCCAATATTCCTTACTACATTTAAAAAAAAAATTGTTGGGGCTGGAGTGGTGGCTCAGCGGTTTTGGCGCTTGCCTGGCAAGCACGAGGACCTGGGTTCAAACCCCAGCACCACATACACAACTAAGTTTTGGCCATATGAAAAACTAAATAAAGTTGTTTCTCTCTAAAAAAAAAAAAATTTATTAAAGAGTTGAGTTATTGTACACTCATAAACACAGACCTCACTACATTATGAAATAATTCCTATGAAATTTCTAAATTCTTCCAATTATTCCTCTTAATTAGATCAAATACTTTATGATATTTACAATACTGTAATTGAAACACAGCTAAAGCCTTTTTTCATCCTTGCATATAAAATTACACTTGTTAGAATTTTAACCTGGTTTCTAGTGAAAGAATCCTTAAACTTTTTTTCTTTATTTACCAATTTATAAGAGCACATTTAATAAAACCAAATGTTACCTTATAGTTTTAAAGCCAGGAATACTCAAAATTATATTAGTTATTGAAGTTTTAGCATTTTATCTTTGCAAATTAATTAGATGTCTTCGCTAACAAACACATGTATGAAAATCAATCCCATTTATATTATATTTAACTCTCATTTTTAAAAATTAACTTTGTAAAATCAATACATCATCAAGTATAGTCAATCATCATAAGCCATTTCTACCCTTCTGAAGAACAATCCTAGAAGCAGTGAAGGTTGCACTTTAAACATTCCTAGAAACCAACATTCTATTGATTGACCACCTAGAAAAACATGTAGAACAGTAATTTAAAACACATTTTTTCTCTTATCTGCCTATGCAATTTAAATTGAACCTTTGTTTGAGTCAAGCCACATGAACTGAAAGTTACTTGGATACATTTCCTTTTTAAAAAAAATTTATGAGCACTCATTTATGAGTCAATTTGGTATTGTGTTGACATAACGTAAAACACAATACCAAAATATAACACACATGTACACCAACAGGGGGACAAGTTAAGCAGTCAGTGTAGGCACAATGATGGGATTTGATAAGGGGGAAACTGGCTGACAGTCATTTTTTTTTTTTTTGAAAGGTTAAAGACCATTTGCTGTTACAACACCCCCATGCTAACAAAGGTGTTTTGGACCCATGCTAACAAAGGTGTTTTGGAAGTTCCTCAGCTGATAAAGATGCTAATGGGCCCAGAACAAAAGACTAGATCAGCCCAGAGCTTTAGAGTCCTTTTCCCAGGTGTGGGGAAGCAAGACAATGATTAATCAAGGGGAAGAATCTTGAAAGACTATAAGAAAGATGAGCCAGACTCCCTCTTTGAGTTCTCAGCTCTGAGACTTCCTTCTCCTGGAGAAGTCTTTTTTCCTACGCCTTTTCTTTTCTTTTATTTTTTTCAGGGCTGAGGACCAAACTCAGGGCCTTGCGCATATTATGCAAGTGCTCTGCCACTGAGCTAAATCCCCAACCCTTTCTATGCTTTTAAAAAATAAATTGTGTTTGATCCACTTGCCTCAGTGTCCCTCAGTTTCATTCTTCAATTCTCATAGGATAAGAACTAAATATCTACAAAACCGGCATCATTGACATAACATAACACAAACATAACACACATGCACACAAACATACAATATAGGTGTGCATACGCACATAAAAATCAACAGGAAATAAAGATTTTAGAGCTTTGAATTACTGACCTCTGAGTAAAGACAGCAGGAAGGGCAGAGGCCAAAAAGAACTTGTATAATTAGGAAAAAAAATACTGATTGAAAAATATCAATGTTGAATTTCATCATAACAACCATGAGGTCAGACTGGAGCCATTGCTCAGTTGTTACAACATGCCTGGCATGCATATGGAAGTGGGTTTAAACCCTAGTAACACATACACAATAAAGTGTCTGAGCAACAAGTCACATGAAAAACTAATAATAAAGTTGATTTTCTCTCTCTCTTTTTCTCTCTTACTCACACACACACACACACACTGTCCTTCTGTCACAGGAAAGCAGGGAAGTGAAAGTCCAAACCCTGATTTTTGTGTTCTGATGAAAGAAAATTTAAAGTCAGACACAAAAAGTCATGCAAGAGAATCTTATTATAATATAAGTGAAAGAGAGGTGAAAGTAAAGTAAAAGCAGAGTAAGATTCAAGCAGATAGCACTCTCAAGAGAGAGAGTGGGCCATCTCTGAGCAGAGAAGGACAAAGGAAACAATGCTGTCTTCAAGTTTATTGCTGTTTTATGGTTGATTTGAAAACTGGGGTCCTCCTTCAGCAACCTTCACCAATCAGGTGTTCAACTCCTCCTTCTTGTCAGGCTGAGGAGTTTTTGACCTTAGTTGATCCTCCAAACTGTCAAGCTCCTGTTTAGGCGGGCTTCATTTACAAGTCAATCCCACATTAACTTGGGTTGGGCATTAGGGTAAATAGTGGTCAAAAGTTACCTCAGTGTGCCTGCTTTATTGAAGAAACCCCCCTTCTGAGGTAGCAAGAGACACCTGGCCTGCCAGTGGCTTTCGGGTTCATCTCAACTTTTGCAGGTCGCGGTGAGATAGAAAAAGTTAGGCAGTCAGAGTAGATAGAATGTTTGAGTCCGTCTGGAGGAGACTGGTTTCTCTTTTGACATTCCCTTTGATATGTCAATGAGGCCAAAAGGCAAACACTCCCTGCTGCTAGAGGAGGAACCACTTCCTTCCCTGGCCCTTAAGTGCAAAAGCAAAGACATAACCCCTAAGTGCAAAGGCAGGGAGATAAGGACCAAATGAAGAAAGATAGCATATATAAGAGACAAACTCAACCCCAGTATGAGCCCTTTGCTCCCTTCCTCACCTGAGGGAAGTCTGCCCTGTTCTCTCTCTTCTTAAATAAACTCTGCTTACTCTGCTTGCCTCAGTGTCCCTCG
Source organism: Aplodontia rufa (assembly GCA_004027875.1). Classification (NCBI taxonomy): domain Eukaryota; kingdom Metazoa; phylum Chordata; class Mammalia; order Rodentia; family Aplodontiidae; genus Aplodontia; species Aplodontia rufa. The sequence continues at coordinate 77,049 of PVKS010005999.1, forward strand.
GTTTCATTCTTCGACTCCAAGAGGACACGAACCCGACATCCACATCACCCACATCACCGGGAAGAGATAGTCCCATAGATCCTTTGTTCTTGAGGCATCTCCCTCTTTTGCCTTTGTTCATTCTCAACATTTGTGTACCAATGTTTTCCCACAGCTTATCTGCCTTGACAGTAGCTTAAAGCAAACTTCAAGAGTAAACCTGTGGCCTTGCCAAGCATTTCACTGCTCATTGCTAGCTACTACTTAACACCTCTGTCTCTGGAGGAAAAAAAATTGAGCTCAAAAATGCACAAGTTCAAAATGAAGGAAAAAAAAAAAAGAAAAAAAAAGATGAAGCCATAAGGAGCACATGAAACAGACCAGAGTGCACTTTCAAATCAGATCACAGTTAGTCCAGATATTTAAAAATATGGAAGTCCATGAGATCCTCAGAAAAATAGTTGTCAAGGAAAAGAGGACTTGTCCATATACTTCCATTCTCCTTCCTCAGGCCCAACTAGAGAGAAGAGGGAAGCTGCAGGAATTAATGTGTTCCCCAATGTTCCTGGGTTCACCACCCATTTTATGTATTTAGTCCCAGCATTTTAGGCCTATACCTGCACTGCCCCAAGGGACAATGCAGACAGATCCCCTGCAGTTATCCTACCTCCTGGTAGGAACTTAGCAGAATTTCCTACTACAAGTACAAATAGTCTTTTAGGTTCTATAGCCTGAGGTAAGGATTGAAAACTGCCAATTTTTTTTCTTTCTTTCATAGGACTGTCTTTCCAAAATTTTAACTTGTAGCCCAGAGGGCTATCTAAGAAATTTTTATGATTTTCCCCTGTGCTGGCATTCTCTTTCTCTAGAGTAGAACTTTTATTTCCCATCCCATTCCCCACACCCCAGGTATGGTCTAGTGTTTGAGTTCCAAGAGTTGTAACTTATAGCTTAACTCTTGAATGAAAGTTCCTTAAGTTTCCTCCCCCAGCCACTTCCTCCATTTCCAGAAGGCTCCTCTCTGGGATTACCAGCACTGGGGAATAGGAGCCTGTGTACTCACGGCAATCTCAGGCACTCTTGCACAACCTCTGGGATGTCCTGAGCATTAAGGAAGTACTATTTCTCAAGCCTGAGATTTTCCTACCATTGTTTCATGTGTGAAGTTACCTGTTCCCCATGGTACTTGCTTGGACCCTCTCCCTGCACTGCTGATCCACTTCTGATTCACCTCTACTCTTGGGTCCTTTGTTAGTCTGAGATCTCATAGTTCTTTCCCCAACAGAGAACACCACTACAAGGCAGTGGGATGGTCTCCTCTAAGGAGGGGATGATCCTGTGACCCCCTCAAAGATGTATGGAGCCCCACATTGGGAACCAAATTGTTAGAAATAAAATTATTACAAATTTTGAGGTGCTGTAACGAGATGAAACACTTGCCCAGAAGTGGGTGAGCAAGGCAGACTTTACTTCTGCAGAGGGGTGCACTCACAAAGAGGGATTAAGCACATTTGGCCAGGCAGGCTGCCTGCTTATGTCTCAATGCAATCCTATCCTTCACTGTGTTTGGAGGAGCTCAGGGGTATAATCCGAATGATTGGCTAATGTAAAATTGGGGCAGGTATAGAGCTACAGGTGTAATGGGGTATCTGATAAGAAGTTTAAAATGGATTATCTCTGACTACATGGTTCCTGACCTAAGATGGCTTCCTTTTATACATGAACCTTAAGAATACATTCTGAAAATGGACCATCAGAATTCTTATTTCTCACAATAGGGTGAGTCACATCAAATTCATTTTGCAGGAAGATGTAGTAATGCACACCTGTAATCCCAGTGAGTTGAGAGGCTGAGGGAACAGAATTGCAACCCTGTGTTGAAACAACAATAAAAGAAAAGTTCTGGGAATGTAGAGAACCTCTGGGTTTAATCCAAAATACTCCCATGCTCACACCTGGTGAACATTTCAAGTGAATCCTTTTTTTTTTTTTTTTCCTAAAGTTGATTTGACTTGTGTACTTCATTATAGAAATGAAATGTATTCCAATAGAATACAGAATGATTTGTGAACAAAATGGAAAAATATCTACTTTTTCTTTCTCCTTGTTCCTCTAAAATTTAAAAATTATTCATATGTACTACTTAGGGGGTATGTTTTTTTTTTCACAAAAATTCGATAAAAATCTGTTTCTCCTTCTAACAGGAAACAAGTAAAAAACATTCTCTATATTACAAAGATGTTCAATGAAATGTCATGTTTAAATTGTTACTCTTCCCTTTACAAAGGGACTGGAGTGATGGCATTGAGGTTGGAGCACTTGCCTGGCATGTGCAAGGACCAAGTTCAAATTGTAGCACCATATACACAACTAAGTGTTGGAGAAAGAAAGGCCAGAAGAATAAATAAATAAAATTTATTCTCTGTGTCTCTGTTTCTTTTTTCTTTAAAGAAAAGTTCCTTTACACAAATTTAAACTCTGTTTTGTATAACTATCTAGCCGAAAGAGACTTTATGGAAACAATATGAGATTACTATGTGATCATCACCACTCTTGCTGCAATTACATAAATAATCAGGCAAAACTTGAGAAAACCTAAATGAGGAGAAGCCAGCATAAGAAGAATCTCATTACATGCACTCATTTCTATAGAGGGGACTGGCTGGCCTGGGACATAGGATATCTGGGCTTCAAACTTGTAACATATGCTTCAATGAAGCCCACACTGAGAATCACAAATTCTATATATACTTTTGAATGTGGTGGTAGTTTACTTTAATTTCTATGTAGTATTTCATGTATAATAATTGGGGTCCTTTTTATTTATCTTTTTATCATTATATATTTGATTTTTTTCAGTTTGCACATATTGCTGCTATAACATTCTTTTGAATGGAGAATATATATAGGCATTTCTATTGTGTATGTGTTTAAGAATGACATCATTGAGCAACAGCTACAGTTTATGTTAATCTCTAAGAGATGCCACCAAAGAGTTTATGAAAGTGGTTGTAACCATTTACATGTGTAAGGGCTTAAATGTTCAATGTCCCCCAAAAGCTCAGGTATGGACAATTCAAGAAAGCTTAGTGGTGAAATGATTGTGTTATGAGAGCCTCAGTCCAATCAGTGAGTTAATCTCCTGATGGGATTAACTGGGTGGTAAGTGAAGTCAGGAAGGGTGTGGTGGGGCATTACAGGAGGCATGTCTGTCTTTGGAGTCTATTTTGTCCTGGTGAGGAGAGCTCTCTCTAATACCTGATCGTCATGTCTTGAGATGCTTTATTCCACCAAATTCCCACCATGATGCTCTACCTCACCTTGCACCCTGAGGAAAGGAGCTGACGTTCTTCTGTATACTAAGAGGTCTGACACTGTGAGCCCTAAATACACTGTTCTTCCTCTAATTGTTCTTTAAATATTTTTGGCCACAGCAATAAATAATATTGAATAAAAATGACATACATTGAAGAAGGTAAGATTCCTCTTCCTCTACATCCTTGCAAATCTTATCAATGTTTTAAGCAATTGCATATTTGTATTGGATTGTGACTTTTCTTTTAAATATGTGTGGCACTTTGGATTTAAACAAGGGCTTTAAATGTACTTTATCACTGAGCTGAGTTCTAAACTGTGATTTTAACTTGTATGTCGATCATTTATCATATGGAATACCTTTTTATAAACACTTGGGCAATTTTATATTTTTTTGTGAAATGACTAACCAGATATGTGCCCGCTTTTTCCTGTGGGATGCCTTAATTTTTCTACAAATCATCTCTTCTTAATAACAGTAGGTTGAGTCTTGACATGGGGTAAATACATGGGATTTCTTTAAAATCAAGACCTTTGTACATTGTGCAGATTTGTTCAGGGCTGTAAAAGATTCTTGCCTGCCCGATGCCCCATGTGCATCTGCATTAGGCATGTCAGAAGAACTGTAGATCTGCACATGCAAGCCTGGCTGACATTAACACCTCCTAGAGTATTTACAGAGTCCAATACCCAAGTCCTCATTGAGTATACACTTATGCTGGTTCACTTCTACCTTCTCATTGTATTGTCCGAAAACAGGGGCAGATATAGGAAGAGACTATTTTAGACCCCAGTAGGTGAGCAGAGTTCAGTGGGGCTCTTCCCCCCCCCCCCCATAATCTCTTATTTGAAGTAAT